>JABXWE010017546.1:0-47987 GCA_014611495.1 Limonius californicus
TTTCAAGTTTTTGATGAAATGCGAAGGTAATAGGTTAGTGATCTGTATAAATTACAAAATGGCGCCCTTGAACTGCGAAACTGAATCGCTTGACCGCGGCATAAATCGCGAGTAACTGACGGTCATATGCACTGCATTTACGTTGAGCGGAAGTAAATGTCTTTGTAAAGAAAGTGAATGGTTGCACATTGCTGTTGTAAAAGGCGCCACAGCGAAGTCAGAGGCGTCCACGGTTACCGAGAGGGGCGGTTCTGCAACTAGGTGTGCTAGCAATGTTGCATTAGCCACTCCATTCTTCATATTCGTACAGGTATTTGGCCTTTTCCTTGTAGAATGTTCAGCAGGTTATTTAGCGGAGATTGTATTTCTGTTGCCCTGGGTATGAAACGTCTGGAAAACACTAACCATTCCTAGGAATCTCCGAAGCGGTTTAACCGTTTCCGGTTTCAGGAAATTCATGATGTCTTCCACTTTGTCTGGAAGAGGTTTGATTCCGTGGCGTCAACGGAGTATCCTAAAAATTTTAGTAGTCGTTCGCCGAAAACACATTTGACGGGATTGATGACAATTCCATGGTGGCTGAGTCGGGTGAAAAGCTCCTCCAGGTGCTGCAGGTGTTTCTCTTCGGTTGTGGATGCTATGGGGATGTCATCAAGAGTAGCATATTATGGACAGTTCAAAGACCACCCCCACTACTAACCTTGAAGTTCAAGGTCAAGGCTACAGCAGCTCCCCCTACTATCCTTGAAATCGAGGTCAACGTAAAAATCAACACCACCCTTAAGCCCCCTTAACGTCTCCCTCCCCGATCCGTCAAACGGTGGTTGTTCAGCGTCAAGACCATAACCATCCCTGAAGCCTTGAACCACACAAGTCTAAGCACCACCATGCATAGCAAAAATCAAGTTCAAGCAACACACTTTTCAATAAATGGCTGGAAGGTTTCACCAACAATCCTGGGACCAAACAGCGTGACAAGGAATTCAAATAAGCCGAAAGGTGTTGTAACGCCTGTTTTTGTGACATCGTGGGGCTCGACGGGTATTTGATAATAGGCTTAGACAAGATCGACTGTGGAAAAAATTGTTTTACCGTGCAAGATCTGCGCGAAATTTTTGTTGAGACTCCGATAATCACCATATGGACACAAACCTTCAGACTTTTTGGGCACCAGGTAGAGCGGCGAAGCCCGCTCACTCTTAGAGGGCCGAATAAGGCCTTGCTGAGGCATTGCGTCAAACTCAGTTTGAGCCAACTTAAAGTGGTTTTGAGGCAGTTTTCGTGGTCTGTTATGGATTGGAGCTCCAGAGGAAGTTTGAATATGATACGTAACGTTATGTTTTACTGAGTGTTCTACACCGGAAGGGCGCGTAATGACAGGGAAACGAGAAAGTAGTTTGCGATAGCGCGTTCCACCAAACGCTGATTTTATCAAAGTGTTTACTGCATTTGTAACACCCCCAACTGGTACACAACGATGTCAACGAGTCCACCAACCGACGGTTGTGAAGCTCCACTAAAAAATTGTAATAACTTAGAAAATCCGCACCAATGATCAGTTTATTCATGTCCGCAATTACAAATTTCCATTGAAAATCGCGACGCAATCGAAAATGTACACTAAGTGTTACTAGGCCGTAAGTCACGATTGGTGTACCATTTGCGGAGAACATTTGGTATGTTGAGTTTGTTAACGGTCTTTTCATTAACACTCGCGGAAAAACGCTAACGTCAGCGCCGGTATCAATACAAATAATTAATTTTCGTATAACTGTCGGTTACGAACAAACAACGTGATGTGAAAACGTCATTGACGGTCGTCGTTGTTGACGGTCGTCGTTGTTGACGGTTAGATTGCCGTCGTTTTAAAATTGCAGGGAGTGCGGCATTTTGTGGCCCAGGAACCATAATTCCGGTGGTTCCAACACATAGTTTAGGTGCCTTCTGTCATGGCGTGGCCTTAAGCGTTTCTCGTGAACCACCCCTACTCCTCTGAGCTAAGCCGAAGGCATTTCTATCTTTCCTGTTGCGGGTCAATTTTTTTGTTAATCTTTTTCCTTGAGAAGTTTTGTACGTTTCCCGTTTGTGTTCGCGAATTTTCCCATAGATTAGTGTAGAATTTTCTGAATTTATTTGAATTTTTTTTTATTTTCGAAATTTTTTTGTTTTTTCGAGTTTCCTCTGTAATTTCCCATGTTTTAGTAAATCTGTGTTGAAATGTATCTGGTTTGCTGAATTTGATTGCAGATTAATTTATTTAATTACCACCCAACCTTGTGAATTTTTCAAATTTGGTTAATTTTTTTAAATTTCCAGATTTTGTCGGACATTAGCGAGTTTTCGTAGATTTTTTAAAATTTTTTGCATTGTCAGTGAATTTGTTGTTAATTACGTAATAATATTTTGTTTAGGATCCAGTGTCGCACGTTTTTTTTTAATTTTATATAACCTTTTTTTGAATATTTCAGTTCCCCGTTTCGTGAATCGGATTTTCGTATCGTTTTCATTTATTTTCGTTCTTGATTGATTATTTTCGTTTGTTGTCGTTTATGTTTGTTTATTTTCCGCGTTTGAAATTTTTAATAATTGTTTTCGATATTTTTTTTGTGATTCTTTTGCCTTTGTGTTCGTTATCATGGCACTTACGATCTTGGGTTATCAGGTCCATCTGCTATCCCCCAAAGGCATTTGGTATGTAGAATATTTTGAAGTCATTTCTACGGACGATTGGTCCCGTTTTCTTCAGGGTTTATCGCATTTCACTGTTAGATTGAACCTTGAGTTAATTCCGTTATCGTTCCGTTACCTTTCCGTTATAGTCTCGTAACCGTTAGCGTTATCGTTGCCGTATTGCCTTTAACGCTACCGTTACCGTTAATGCTCTCGTTTGCCGTTAGCGTTTCCGTTACCGTCTTGTTACCGGTTCGTTAGCGTAATCGCTGCCGTATTGCCCTTAACGCTACCGTTATCGCTCTCGTTTGCCGTTAGCGTTTCCGTTATAGTCTCTTTACAGTTATCGCTGCCGTATTGCCCTTAACGCTACCGTTATCGCTCTCGTTTGCCGTTGGCGTTTCCGTTATTGTCTCGTTACCGTTTTGTTAGCGTTATTCCTACCGTATTGCTCTTAACGCCACCGTAACCGTTATCGCTCGTGTTTGCCGTGTTGCCGTTAGCGTCTCGTTAGCGTAATTGCTGCCGTATTGCCCTTAACGCTACCGTTATCGCTCTCGTTTGCCATTAGCGTTTCCGTTATAGTCTCGTTACCGTTTTGTTAGGGTTATCGCTGCCGTATTGCCCTTAACGCTACCGTTATCGCTCTCGTTTTGCGTTAGCGTTTCCGTTATAGTCTCGTACGTTAATGCGCGCCGTATTCTGCCCTTAACGCTTACCGGTTCCGTTATCGTTTCTCGTTGCCGTTTAGCGTTCTTCCGTTATTGTATCGTTACCGGTTTTCGTTAGCGTTTATTCCTACCGTATTACTCTTTAAACCGCCACCGTTACCGTTATCGCTCGTTTGTCTGTTAGAGTTCGGTTCGTTCGTTTTACCGTTATCGCTGCCGTATTGCCCTTAACGCTACCGGTCCCGTTATCGCTCTCGTTTGCCATTAGCGTTTCCGTTACCGTCTTGTTACCGGTTCGTTAGCGTAATCGCTGCCGTATTGCCCTTAACGCTACCGTTATCGCTCTCGTTTGCCGTTAGCGTTTCTGTTATAGTCTCGTTACCGTTATCGCTGCCGTATTGCCCTTAACGCTACCGGTCCCGTTATCGTTCTCGTTGCCGTTAGCGTTTCCGTTATTGTATCGTTACCGTTTCGTTAGCGTTATTCCTACCGTATTACTCTTAACGCCACCGTTACCGTTATCGCTCTCGTTTGTCGTTAGAGTTTCGGTTTTCGTTTCGTTACCGTTATCGCTGCCGTATTGCCCTTAACGCTACCGGTCCCGTTATCGCTCTCGTTTGCCGTTAGCGTTTCCGTTATTGTATCGTTACCGTTTCGTTAGCGTTATTCCTACCGTATTACTCTTAACGCCACCGTTACCGTTATCGCTCTCGTTTGTCGTTAGAGTTTCCGTTATCGTTTCGTTACCGTTATGGCTGCCGTATTGCCCTTAACGCTACCGTTCCCGTTATCGCTCTCGTTTGGCGTTAGCGTTTCAGTTATTGTATCGTTACCGTTTCGTTAGCGTTATTCCTACCGTATTGCTCCTAACGCCACCGTTAACGTTATCGCTCTCGTTGGCCGTGTTGCCGTTATCGTCTCGTTACCGTTTCGTTAGCGTAATCGCTGCCGTATTCCCCTTAACGCTACCGTTATCGCTCTCGTTTGCGGTTAGCGTTTCCCTTATAGTCTCTTGACAGTTATCGCTGCCGTATTGCCCTTAACGCTACCGTTACCTTTATCGCTCTCGTTTGCCGTTGGTGTTTCCGTTATTGTCTCGTTACCGTTTCGTTAACGTTATTCCTACTGTATTGCTCTTAACGCCACCGTTACCGTTATCCTCTCGTTTGCCGTGTTGCCGTTAGCGTCTCGTTACCGTTTCGTAGCGTAATCGCTGCCGTTATAGTCTCGTTACCGTTATCGCTGCCGTATTGCCCTTAACGCTACCGTTACCGTTATTGCTCTCGTTTGTCGTTAGAGTTTCCGTTATCGTTTCGTTACCGTTATCGCTGCCGTATTGCCCTTAACGCTACCGGTCCCGTTATCGCTCTCGTTTGCCGTTAGCGTTTCCGTTATTGTATCGTTACCGTTTCGTTAGCGTTATTCCTACCGTATTACTCTTAACGCCACCGTTACCGTTATCGCTCTCGTTTGTCGTTAGAGTTTCCGTTATCGTTTCGTTACCGTTATCGCTGCCGTATTGCCCTTAACGCTACCGTTCCCGTTATCGGTCTCGTTTGGCGTTAGCGTTTCCGTTATTGTATCGTTACCGTTTCGTTAGCGTTATTCCTACCGTATTGCTCTTAACGCCACCGTTACCGTTATCGCTCTCGTTTGCCGTGTTGCCGTTAGCGTTTCCGTTATCGTCTCGTTACCGTTTTGTTAGCATAATCGCTGCCGTATTGCCCTTAACGCTACCGTTATCGCTCTCGTTTGCCGTTAACGTTTCCGTTATAGCCTCGTTACCGTTATCGCTGCCGTATTGCCCTTAACGCTACCGTTACCATTATCGCTCTCGTATGCCGTGTTGCCGTTAGCGTTTCCGTTATCATTATGTTCCGTTACCGTTTCAGTCTTGTTTTTCCGTCATGGTTCAATTCTGCTGTCCCTTTTCTGACTACCAATTTCGCCTTTCCTCTTCGCTATGTACCTTGTATCCCTTTTTGGGCTTGTTGTACTAGGCGGCGAGATCAGGGTTGCCCGCAGGAGAGGCGTGATAGAGGAACCCGCAGAAGCGGCGAGCGTTGCATGGGCAGCGACGCCCGCATGGGCGCTGTGCTCTGCGTAAGCAGGGAGATTCATTTTGAGCCGCGGTTGCTGCGGGTTTGTTATGAATCGCGGGGCCGGCGGGCTCCTGCACCTCGAAAGATTCCTGGACCAAACATAGTACGCGGCGGTTCTCTAGTTGCAAAACTTAGTTATGGCGGATAGACACTGTCGTTGCTGCCCGTCATTTTTGTAGCATTAACGACTCACAGAATACAAAAAACACACAAGTGAACACAACAGACAAAAAATTTACTATTCAGTTCACTAGATCACGTCGGGGTTACCACTTTAGCGTTGGTTGGGCTAAATAAATTTACACTGTGGTTGTAGTAAACATTTAATAAATAACGAACATAACTCGGTAACACAAATAATAATAATAAAATATGAACAACTTGGATGCCATTGACCTCTCCGCAGTAGTGTCGGTGTAAGAGTGGTCGTCTGCGTATTGTTGGGATGCGTTTCTCAACTCTTCTTCGTTCCCAGCGGACGTGACGTCGTCTTGCAGAAAGCCGATTCCATTGTTAGTACCGCTGGGACAACGTGGTTGCTGCAGTAACACATTCCGTGAGTCCGAGGAATTTATGGATCGCTGGAATTCTTGGAAGCTACCGCTACAACTTTTATTTTTTCTGGTGATATTACTAAACTGTCAGATTCTGCTATTTTATTTTATTTGCAAGTAAATTTAATAAAGAAGAAACTGTTGGAAGGAAAAATAGTGACAATACCACAGATGATTATGAAAAATCCAAAGAGAGTAGTTAAAGAGAAATTAGTAAATATTTTTTAAAGTAATGCTCAACTGCTTTTTTTTGCAATATGCAAACACTTTTTAAGGGCTCCGTAGTGTTTTCCGCCAGGGGTCAATGAGCCTCTGTGCGCTATATTTTTATCTAAACATTATTTAAGAAGAAATTCACAATTTCTGTTAACGAGTGTACAATCTGACAAAATATTTATTGTGCAAATTGGAAACCCTGATATAAGTTTGTTTACACATTTCTCAGCATTTTATTAATTATTATAAAATAAACATCAAACAAAACAACTGTATAATAATGTAATAAATTTATTAATTACTATTTAATAAATGTTTTCATATGAAATTTCCTATTCATGATTTCTCCTTATGTTTCCTAAATGGTTTCTTCCTCAATTTTTTCTTATCCTTGAACTGCTTTGCCTTATTTGAATTGGTTGAAGATGCTAATCCATTCATACGACGCCTGCAACAAGTGGCATTACAAAGCAAACAGATATAACTAAGCAATATAAAAACAAACCTTTGCTTAGCCTTTTTTATTAATTCATACACAGGTGTAGTGGTAATATTGGCACGAGGCGGGGCACTTGTTTTCAATTTTTTTACTTCTCTCTTCGATTTCTTCTTCATTTTTAACATGTATTCGGGAACCTCACAACCAGACTGCCGTATCACTTGGGCAATACTAGAAATAATTACCAGAACCAATTTAGTAATTATATTGTAGAACAAATATTTCATTGTTTTAATTTTGACTTTTCAAAAACAGGAAAGAATACCTTCGAAGATTAACAGTGTCATCAATGGTAAAAAATGTTACAGCTTTCCCTTTACGGCCAGCTCTTCCAGCACGACCAACACGATGCACATAGGAAATAGCAGACGTTGGAAAATCATAATTGATGACCAAATTAACGCCCTTGAAGTCAATTCCTCGTGCCATCAGCTCTGTACAAATTAACACCCAGATTTTACCTTCACGGAAACTCTTTACTGTGTTGTCTCTCTAAAAAAAGTAATTGTGGAATTAAAATTAATCAAATAGGATTTTATACAGATATAACAAACCAAAAACCTCAAACAAATGAGGATACAAATAAAAGGAAATTGATACGAGATGGACGAAACAGAGAAGAAAGGAAAAATAATTAAACAAATGGAAAGAACAAGACCCAAATTGGAAAACTAGAAACAGAATATGAAGCAGGGAAAGGTATGAGAGTTGGTACATGAAATATACGAAGTGTAAAGGAAAAAGAAGAAGAAATAGTGGAAGATGTGATAAATTATCAAATAGAAATACTAGGAATCATGGAAACAAATAATCAGAAGGTATGATGATCATCAGAATACAAAGAGGATATTGAAAAATCAGGAATACTGAAGAACAAATACGAGGTAGGATTAATAATAGCACCAACTAGCATAGAAGATATAACAAAAGAAAAATATGTAAATAAACGATTATTGATAGTAGAAATGAAACTGATAAAGGGAGAAATAGTGGTAACATATGGAATAAATGAAGATGCAAGAAAAGAAGACAATGATGAATTTTTCAAAGGCACACAGGGAGAATTAGATGAAGAAGGAGGAAACAAATTAATTATGGGGGACTTAAATAAAAATAATAATGGGGAAAGAATTACAGTACTAAGAGTAGAAAATGATCTGGTTGTAGCAGATACAAAGTTTAAAGATAAGGACATACACAAATATACGAGAGTAGAACAAAGCACAAACGAAAAGTGGTTGCTCGGGGGACGCTCGACACGGCGGACGTATCGGGTCGAGCTCAGCAAAGAAAGTTTAAAAATCGCGGCAAATAAGCTTATTAAATTTCTTTGGTGGATATGTGGGGTGCATTTTCGTGTTCAATACACTTTTTTGGAAACGGGACGAAAAAGCAAGTGGTCTAGATTGAATTAGATCGGATTATATTATATAATAGCGTTGAAGCGTCGTGAAAAATTCCGTGAAGGGTGCTAGAAGTGGGTAAAATCTCGGACGGGCTACCTGCGTTGACCTAAAAATAGACGGCAACGAACTCATAATGGCTAGAAAGTACAGCCAGCACAAAAACATAATTCAAATACGTCAGCTTGGTAAATTAATTTCTCTAACTGTAACATTTCTTTTATTCGGGAGCATCTCAAAAGATAATAGTTAGATCAGCGGTTAACCTACAGTTAAGTTCATTACGCATCAGTTGAGTCATTAAATTAAATTAGGATAGTTCTCGGGAAAAATTCATTAGCGAGACTCTGAAAAATTTCGGGGCAAGCAATTACGTGCAAATGTGAGGGGATACGAATCGAGGATGGAAGATAGGAGGAATACATACACCATCCGGCGATCTACTAAAGGTGGAAGAATAGCGACCGACGGAGAACACAACAACACTGAGGGAGCTGCAGGACAAACAGCAGAAAAAAAAGCTAAGTGATTCATAGCTTAAATAGCCTTTTGTAGTTTTGTGTAGTCCTTGCAGCCGGTAGCGGCATTGGTAGTCTAATAGGAAAGTTACTTACCTAATTAATTAATAGTATTTAGTTTATTTTGATTAGTCACGAAATTGAAATTTTGAAACGTAGATATATCTTTGGAACGATAGTACCAGGTCCACAAAACTTTCATTTTAGTTAAAATAATAATAATAAGGATACTATTGGTACACAAATTCTACGTGTAGCCACTTTGCATGTAAGCGTGTTGCTATGATATGTGTTAGATCGTTTATGCGATGGCAGTCGGACATGTATTTAATGTATTAAGCGGCTCACGGCATCAAGAAGTAAATGCTGGGCACATATTCTAAGAGGACCGGACGGCCACCCTCAACAGCCGAAGTACGCCATGTGGGCGGAGGAGATGCAGATCGAAGGACCGTGCTACGCGTAGACTACATCATTGGGGCGGGGGGGATATGCAGGGCGCCGGCATGCCTGAGGAGACATGGGAGGACTGGGCACGACGAGGGGAGGATGTCCGAAGAGGAGTGGGAGGGGTGTGTGCGCTGGCTGAGGTGTCCGCTCAGGAGTCGACTGAGGAGAGCCGGGATGGCGTGGAGGAGGTGGTGGCGCGAGGGCGGAGGAGAGGGAGAGACGCAGCTACAAGTGGGCAGGAAAACGATGGCTGTCAACGGCAGAGGGGAGGGTTGGGGATACTAAAGAACTACAATCCAGAATCGACCTCCCAACTAAGTGGTAAAACAGTGGCATTCAGTGTGGCAAATATTAAGTGGTTAATTAGTTATTAGGACCCTAAGATAGGAGCACTCTGTTCCCTTAAACCAATGGCCAGATGGGAGCTACGAACACGGGCAAACTTTGACATCAGGGCTTATTGGGGTCAAAAGCATAATCGCATAACGGAGAGTGTGACTAAGTTTGGGAGTATATCTTAAGTAGGTTATTAGTAATTAGGAAACTCAGAGATGTGCAATCAGTAACCTTAGAACAATACATAGCTGTGACATGAGAACAATGTGAACCTTCAGTGACCTTAGAACAACACATAGATGCGACATAATAACAATGTGAACCTTTGATACCAAAGTTTATAAGAGCTAACCGCATAACCGCATAACGGGCAGGTAACATAAGTTTGGGAGTAAATATTAAGTAGGTTATTAGTCATTAAGAAACTAAGAGATGTGCAATTAGTACCTTAGAACGATAGATAGATGTAAAATAAGAACACTGTGAAACTTTGATACCAAAGTTTATTAGGGTCAAATGCATAATCGCATTAACTAGATAAGACCTACGAACACTGTAAATCTCGATCCCCAAGATATTAGGCTCATAGGCGTAATCGCATAAAGGTCAGTTTAACACAGTCAGGAAGAACTTATTAAGAAACTATTAGATCCTAGGACACTAAGATAGGTGCACTATGTAAGAGCATAACGGTCTCGTGTACGTACTCAACAACCCATTGATGCGTATCTTACTAACTACCCGGTATTGCAGCAGCGGTGTTGCGGTATGCACTGCAGACATTTTAACGTTGTGCAATGCCCCACCCGATCCCACCCTATCCCTATCCACTATTACCTATTGAAGATAGAATTGAAAAAGCAAAAGAAAGAACATCCAGACAAACAAAGAAAAACAGTAAAAGGAAAAATAAAAAGTAACAGAATTAAAGAAGGAACCAATATACCACAAAGCAATAAATAGAAAATTCGAAGAACGAAAAGAAGAGGAAGGGATAAAAGGGAAATGGAAGAAACTTAGATATACTATATTAGAAACAGCAAAAGAGGGCTGTGGAGCAATGAAGATGACAAACAAAAATAGGAAGAAAACCGATTGGTGGACACAAAGAGATAGGGCTGGTTATAAAACGGAAAAGGTATTTAAGCACAAAAAGGCTAGAGGACTATGAAAAATACAAGAAAAAGGAAAAAAGTAAAGATAACAAGATTCATTTGGGAAAAAAAGATAACTGAAAATTATAGAGATAATCAGATTTTAAGGGACATTAAAACAACTAAGAAAAAACAAACAATATAACATGACAAATAAAAAGAGTAAAAATGGAAATATAATCCCTGGAGAAGATAAAATAATGGAAAGATGGCAACAACATTTTGGAGAATTAACAAAAAGAAATAAAAGAAACAAAGAAAAAGGAGGCAATAATTAATGCACAGGATATAGAGACCATTAAAGTGGAGGAAGTAATAGATGCCATAAGCAAGATTAGATTAGGTAAAGCGCCGAGAAGAGAAAGCATGCAAAAACGATAAAATATGTAGAAGGAACAAAAGAGATAATTAAAAAATAATGAATGAAGTGATAAAGAGAAGAAAGTAAAGAGAGTTCGGTTCCAGATCTCGTCCGTAGTGCACGCGTTTAGTGAAGCTCCGCTTCGTTTAGGGAATTATCGTTTAATTTGGAATAATCGCGGGGAGGCGCTCGAAAAAGCTTTGCGCTATAAAAAAGGCTAACTAGATTCAATTTGAATAGTTCGAATAACTGCAATTAGGTTTATTTAGTGGATCTTGTACATACATATATTCGTTGTTCAGTCGTGTTTTCCAAGTCACACTTAAGGTTACCAAAGTGCAGGCAGGCCAGACAAGGACCGGGACCCCGTCTAAAAATAGTTTTAGGTCATAAATCATCGCAAGGCAGGTAGTCGGCCGAGGGGAAATTTTGGATTCTTTTATTTTCCTTTACAACAAAGTGTTAGTTTGTTTGGCTGGTCTTAATTATTTCATTATTCAGTTTAGTAAAGTTGTCATAAATTGCTTTATCCACTATTCCCATAATTGACAAAACTATTAATATCAGGGAACGGCCAGGGCGAGTTAGGGAATAGATTCGAAGTTCCTAGGTATTTAAGTCGGCCAACTCAACTTGGATTTATCAGTTAGTTGATTTTACTATTTCCTTTGCACATTCTTTAAATAAATAACAAAAAATTACGGTACTGTCCAAGTAGCTTTGGAACGAGCTTGCATGGGCGGCGCGATGGGGTGCGGACGTGCGTATTATTCATTGAGTTTCTTCTTAGTTTTGCTTTAATAAGGACAGCGTTGGAACCGGAGAGCTCGCAAAACGCTGCGGGCGAGGGGGATTGGTGAGACTAAAAACAAAACAATTTTGGGGGGGCAAACAGTGGAGTGAAAGTGCGAGGGTATCCACCACTGCCACTCTCAAGGTGCTACATCAACAAGGGAAAAGAACAGCGATCGAAACGGACCACAACAACACTGAGGGGGACGAAGTTAAAAGCTAAGTGTCGCAGGCCGGAGTAGCCATTGTAGTCTTTAGCAGTAGTTGGTAGCACTGGTAGTCTAATAGAAAACTAGGAAAAGGGAGGGACGCGCTTTGACACGTTAATCTCTCTTAACCCAGACTAACTTCACAGAAATTGATTAATTACTTAGCAACGTTTTCATTGGTCATGCATGCAAACGGGCTGCTACGATTTGTATTGGATGTGTATGTGGTGGGGATCGGATATGTATTCGATGTGTTGGGCGGCTCGCTGCATCACGAGGTCACGCTGGGCGCATATTCTAGGAGGACCGGCCGACCATATCCTCTACAGCCGGAGTAAGCCAAGCGGGCAGAGGACATGCAGATCGGAGGAGTAGGGTATTAGTTATTAGGAAACTAAGAGATGTCCAAATAGTAACCTTAGAACAATAGAATGATATGACATAAGAACGATGTGAAACTTTGAAACCAAAGTTTATTAGGCTCAAACGCATAATGGAATAACGGTCTCGGCTACGTACTCAACACCCATTGATGCGTAGCTTACTAACTACCTGGTGTTGCAGCAGCGGTGTCTTGCAGTATGCATTGCAGACATGCTAACGCGGTGCAATGCCCCACCCGGTTCCACCCTATCCCATAAATTCCTACCCACCTACTGGCATGGGGTGGACCTGGCGTATCCAGGATCGACCGTCGAGTCGGCTCCATGTCAGATGATGATGATGATGATGAAGTGATAAAGAGAAATCTACATTTGTTGTATAGACTTCGAAGGAAGGAAGAAAAGTCAATGTAGGTTCATTACCCATACGGGAGCTGGCCAATATAGGGCTCAGTCGGGTTTTACATCAGAACCCTCAGCCCTTTTAGCTAGAAACCGGAATGTAAGGACGGGAAAGACCAGGAAAATTGGATAATGGAAATTCATGGATGATACTGTTCCAGCATTTACCTAAATGACCCAGGAAAACCTCGAAAAACCTAAGTCAGTACAGACGGTCCGGGGGTTCGAACTCTGAACCTCCTGAATGAAAGGTAAAAGCTCTACTACTGAGCCACCTTATAGACCTTGAAAAGGCTTTCGATAAAATAAGAGTAGATGTATGGTGAATCCTAGAAAAAAGAAAAAAAAAAGGACAATAAAACTGGAAAAATATCGATAAAGTGTTGATTTAAATTGTGCCACTCTGTTTGGATTAGAGTCATACTTTAATTGCCGCTTCATAGGAATTGGAATTCTATTTTAATGACCATTTTTGATGTTCACTACAATTTTCACTATTTTTAAATATTTAATTTATGAAGAAGCCACTTTGGAGCGCTTGATATGTTTATTAGCGGCGACCAAAATATTTCCGAGAATTCCTTTGTTAGCAGCGTTAGCCTTCTAAGTTTTTCTCGGAAAATGCACGTGGCAATTTCGTTCTAGAACAAATTAGGCTTCGGTATATATTTTTGCGGCGAGGGGGAAATTTAGTTCTTCAGTCGATTTTACACCTTCGCTGACTCCGGTCGCCCATGTCCATCTACGGGGGCCGTCAAAAAAATAAAATAGGCGCTAAACTCTGGGCACAGACAGACGGACGAATTATCAAAAAACGGGGTTTTTTTCGCGGCTAATCTGCTAAATTGAATTTAACCGTGTCATGTTTTGCCTTAGGCAAAAAGAGAATCTCGACGAAGTCGGATTTAAATAAATATTAGCAGTGTTAGCTTTGGTACAGGACAATTAAGCGTAATTGTTCGTTCGATCTAGATCGGATATAAGCGTTAAAAACCCGTGAAGGTGTGCTTCGTAGAGCTGTTGTTCCAATCGTTTGAACCCCTAGTGGAAGTAATCTAATTCCCAGGGGCGTACCAACAAATGTTCGTCCCAAAGTTTTCTGAAGAAGTTGTCTACCTTTCCCCGGATCTGAAAATACCCCAGACTGTACCTGCATCTAGAAAACAACGCCCAGAATTGTGCCTGCCTCGCTCTATCTGCCCTAGATAGCCAAGATAAAAGACCTAGTTTTTTTGTGTGGTGAAAAAAAAACCTTTTACGCGTTAACTTGCAAAATTCTAAGTGATTGAACCCTTTTTTTTATGCAACAAGAAGCGACCTTCAGTCGCCGATTGTCCTTTATTTGTATTACTAAATGTAAAGAGTAATTATATATATTGTGTTATTCGTGTAAGCTCCGACGCCACTGGCCACGTAGTCGTTTGGACAATTTAAATAACGTACGCCAGCTTAAGTCTCTCCGCTTGAGCGCTCAAATTAACTATTTGTAATATAGAGCTATTAAATTACCATTTGCCCTCATTTTTGTATTGTCATTTCCAGTCATTTAATTATACGTATTTAAAAATTCATTACATCTTTTATTATTTTGTATCTGTATTTATGTGTGCATGAATTTTGCAAGCTTTCTAAACAGGAGGGACTTACAATAAAGGTGAGTTCGATTCCCGTAAGCTGTCAATGTTTCGGCCTTCCACGAGAACCTACAGTCAGCTGTGATTTGGAAGGGAAAAGATGAGGAGAAAAATGTAAAACAGAAGAGTAAACTCAAGTTACACCTTACGGTAAAAAGGCACAGAATTAAGTAGGTAAGTAAGGCAAAAAAGGATTTAAAATTGCCATAATAATGGCCAAACCTTGTAGCAAAAAAGAATGAAGAAGAAGAAAATATGTTTTACCTGTAATTGGGATCGATCTGCGTGAATAGCATCAACATTTATTCCATCATAAATGAGTTCATTGAATAACTGCTGTGCACGCTCTTTGCTCTGTACGAAAACCAGCACTGGGGGTGAAATGCCTTTACGCACAATATCTCGAAATGCCAACAGCTTGCCTGCTTCGTTGCCCACAAACAGCAATTCTTGTTCCACTAAATCGGTTGCAGCGTTCCTAGATAAAATAATTATCCATTAAATTAATTCAATCGCCATTCTTTAGTTTTGTGCAATCATCAATGCAGAAATTTTAATTGTGATGATTACCTCTGTCCAACGGTTACTCGAATCAGACCCTTCATATTGTGGCAACACCATTTGGCAACCGTGGGCGTGTAAGTTGCACTGAACATGGCAATCTTGCGTTGTTGATGCGTACACGATTTCAATATTTGCTGCAATTGGTCACGAAAACTGTCGACCCCCGATTCAAATAATTTATCAGCCTCATCCACCACCAACCATTGCACACTAAAAAATATGAACTTGTATTTATTCTTGATACTTTTCAGGTTATATTATAACAAACTGCTTTTCTAACAAGAACACAGTGTGTAACGAACCTCCAGACATGGCGATTAAAATCTACTAAACTTACTTTGCCAATGATATTGCTGCTGGTTCTTGCTTCAACAAATAGCACAATCTTTGTGGAGTTGTCACCAAAATATCTGCAATGAAGGATAATAAAAAAAAACCAATCCAAATTTGTAGCCAGATTTTACAAACCAAATTTTTGGGAACTTTTCGGCCCATACTGTTCCAAGGCCTGCCCTATTTTGCTTATTATGTGTATTCGAAAACCACGGCCTTCCGAGAGTCGAACGCATTCCCTCTGTGTTTGCTTGGCTAACTCGCGAGTGGGGCATAAAACAACAGCTCGAAACCCTCGCTTCTGTGGACCCTCTAAGCTGTGAATTATTGGAACTAAAAATGCTGCTGTTTTTCCCGAGCCGGTTGGTGCGCATGCTAATAACTGACGTCCCTAGGTAATCAAAATACAAATTTAATGGTAAAAGAATTCATAAAATATATTACTTATAGTTAAGATTTACCTGCAGCATTATTGTAATGGCTTGTTTTTGAATGGTTGTGGGCTCAGTATAACCACATTTTTCTAAATTTGCTATTACGTCCGGTTTCACAGCCAATTCTGCAAATGCTTTGATGGGTTCTGGTACATGTCTTCCAACAACATTAATATGAAGTTTATTTCTTAGGTGATTGACCTGTGCATGGAATTAAAGCCATTATTAGCTCAATAATAAGGATTTCAAGCTTACCTCCTCTTCGTGCAGTTTTTTTTGCTTCTTTGCGTCAAAATCTACAGCAGAAGTTTTTCGTTTCTTGCCTCGTTTTGGATTTTCTGTGGCCGTCATGGAACCCAATAAAGTTAAAGTGTTGTTACCGTCTCCATTTAACTCATTAAAATCTTCAGTATCCTTTCTATTTGTGATGTGTTCGTTTTTCGAACCAATGCTGCTGCTTTCATTTCCTACAGAAGTATTCTGAAATCAATTTTGTAATAATTTTTTGCAGAAAATGTAGAAAATAAGAAATGCCTACCTTTACTTCAACAGGATCTTTTCTCTTAAATTTTGCGCCTTTTGTTAACTTCTTGAAAATATCATATGCATCCATATTAAAAGAATAATATCAAAAATATTACAAGTCAGTTAGTTATCCTCTGCAAATAAACCTTCTCAAGTTGAGAAATAGCAATGAAGTACAAACTTTTTAGGTTACTTTCACCTCGTTTGATGTTTGAGGTTATGTTGTAGTAGTTTAGGCATGTGGAAAGTGGAAATCCTATTTGGGAACTGATTCTATACGGAATGGCATTTTTCTAACACTGGAAAATAAATTTTCTGAAATATTTTAATAATAAGTGTGGAATTACAAAATCTGAATGGTTTCCCAGCTCGATAAATAATTCAAATCGAACTTATTTTCGACATCAACAAGAATACAATTTGATTGGGCAGTTCTTGAACTAGAATCTTTGGAAAAGCATCAAAACCTATGAGGTGGTCGTAGACTAGAGGTTACCAGTTAAACTTCT
Source organism: Limonius californicus (assembly GCA_014611495.1). Classification (NCBI taxonomy): domain Eukaryota; kingdom Metazoa; phylum Arthropoda; class Insecta; order Coleoptera; family Elateridae; genus Limonius; species Limonius californicus. The sequence continues at coordinate 16,720 of JABXWE010017546.1, forward strand.
ACGGCGAAGCTCTGGGGATCAATTCCCACTACCGGAATATCGGATTTTAACAGTTGTTCTCCCTAGGAAGGCAATGGCAAACCAGCGAAGTATTCTGCCTAGTAAATTTTCTCTGGAGTAGAAGTGTTTACACTTCTCGTGGTTCGGAACACAGGTTAAGCTGTAAATCCCCTGTATGTGTGGCACTTTGAACACACAACACAGGCAAAGAAGGGAAGGTCGCTACGTCTCGTAAGAGATAAAAGCTCTCGAAGAAGAAGATTAAGTCCTACAAATTTTTGAAAAGGGTTAAATTGTTGTAATTTGAGTTGATTTACATGCAATAATTTGATGAATCAATTAACTTACTCTAAAATAGTGGTGGGTTCAAATGTACAAAGCAAACAAAAATAAGGAGACTCTCATGGCTAGGCAAACAAATAAACCAGTAGAATTAAAATTTATTTAAAATAATGTTGTAAGAATGGCTCGTTTATTTACTAATAAAACGCAAAAGAAATCTAAACTACGTATTTTGATTTGTTATTTTTTGATTATTTAATTTTGTGTATTATTGTTTTAATAAAATGCTTAAAATTGACATCAACCTACAAACCATTTCAAAATCTGCAACAAACTGAATTTTTGATAACATCGACAATATAAAGAAGCTTGATGTTAGGAGACTGGAGATAGGCAACAATGAACAGGAAAAAAGTTGTGAAACAAATTTTGCGTCTGCAAGGCCCATATCTCTAAGAAATATAGTCCAAATGTGCCAAATTTTGCTAGCAGTAGAGTTTAACGAACCATTGACAAATGATAAAATAATAATTTCTACTAAATAAACAATATTGTATGAAAAGTGAATTAATAGTACCGCTCAAAATTTCAAGAAAGTATAATTAAAAAATATTATAAATTACACCCGCCCCGGAACCGAAACCGAAGTTTTCGCGAGAAAATTTGACGCTTCTATTGAGAACGTTGTTCTAAACAATTTTAACACTAAAATCATTGAATTATGAAAGAATAATCGTAAGAAGCCGTTTCTAAAAATTTTTTAAACTACTCGGAATAGCCAAAGAATATTTTTGATATTGCTTACACACGAGGGACGCTGCCTCTGTTCAAAAATATTTTTTAGTAGTTCAAATAGCTGAGATTGAAGCTGATTCGTCGTAGCAGACTTGCCCTGTATATATCTCCAGTGTTGTAAGAGGTACCTGTTTTTTAAAACCTAGATACAGGTACAAACACAGAAATGAACCTAATTACAAGTGAGTATAAGTATATTTTTTAGAAAACTATCTAGGTACAGGTACAGGTACTTTATAAATGTACCTGAAAATTATAAGTACATGTCAGGTTCATTTTTTACATGCATTTTAATACGAAAAATAAACAGCTTTAATAGGTATATTAATTTATTAACAAGTTAAGCAAGCATAGTATTTTATTAATAATATTGTATTTGTTAATTGAAGCTAATTATACAAGCAAATCTTAAAATAACATCGTTTGTAAGTTATAAAAGATAACAGGAATATTAAAAAATAACACTTCCAATTGTGGTTTTCAGTTATGAACTGACTGACCGGGATTAATTTCGTAAGGGTCGGCGTTACAGAATTCTCATTGAAAAGTTTTCAATTGTATGAGTGCATTGTCCGGACCGATTCAAATTATTCAGTTAATCCGTGGTGCGTTTTACCTAAACCGATCATGAATAGTATAAGAAGAGAAAGTATTTTAGACGACTTCCACAGCAGCGTATGGCTAGGCTATACAAAACGGACATGGCTTATGAAAGAAGTAGGTAAACCCGAACCACGCTTTTATTGAAGCTCGTAATAAAACTTTATTGCTTAAATACCAAACTGTACAACCTAACAAGTAGGGGGGCCGGGACAATTTGCCGAATGCCCAAAACGCCGGCTCTATACTTCGGATGTACAGAACACTGACGAGGCCCATAATGCCGACTGCTGTTCGAAGACCATTTCGCCGACTACGATCATAACGCTGAAATAAAATCAGGACCAAAACGCCGACCATGTCCAAAATACCGACAGAAGAATGTGATTGAAACGCCGAACTCTCGTAACGGGAACTTAGTCGACCACAACCAAAACGGCGATATGCATAACTATGTATGTTTTAATAATGTTCGTTCAAATTAAAGTCTTCTGGTAGGACAGAAGAAAAACATATGCTTTCTGCATCAAATATCCAGGGCGACGCACTGATAATATGTGGAAAATATCAAATAATATAAATATCAATGGAAATATAAATACGCCTTTAAGGTTAGTAACATTCCACGTTAAAAAGGAACAGAACATAATAAATCACATTTATACAACGAAGAAGACTACATCTGCTTAGACAAAAGCAGAACAGGTCGGAAACGGTTTCTCGCTTACAATGTACCGCAGTCTGCAGTATTCAACATGTATTTTCCACGCTAATGAATGTGTGTAAACATTCATTTAAATTGTTAAATTTAGTTTTGCTACAACAGAATAATTTTGAATATTTTCTAATTTTTAGTGCTAAGAGGAATTTAAAAATAAATAATTTGACAAAACATTAAAAAAAATTAAATTGTCAGTCAGTCATCATCACTTTCAGAAAAATCACTCTTAGCATTATAAATTAAAACATAATTAACATAATTTGTTCCTAGCTAATACTAAATTTAACAATTTAGGAAAGATGAAAAACATTCCGTTGCTTGGAAAACATTCATGTTGAGAACTACAAACTTTGGACCTCTGTGACTTTAATAGTTATTCAAATATTTTAAGCAGTGATTGTTCACATCGAAAGAATGCAATATACGCAAAATTGGATATACTAATGTGTACGGTTACGGAGTTACAGCCTTCTAAAGTGAGACTTGTCCGATCAGTTTCTTTCATATAATTCGGGTAATAGTTACACGAATGTTTTGAAATTTTATGTGCGTACGTTACTCACCAAGGTTGCAGATTAGAGGCTAGTTTTGTTGTAATACGTGAACCAGAGGCGTCTCAAGTGGGAGAATCCGGTACTATTTTCTAGAATGTCTCCTAAATTATACTGTTTTTCTTATTTTTGACAAAACACTTTTATTTGCAATGTAAAAACATCCAAAAAACTACTCCTCCCTAGTAAGAGGTCTGAATCGCTAATTAATCGATTTAATTTTTTTTTAAATTGATATAAACTAAATAATCCTACGCCCTAATGACTGCAATCGATAACAGTTAATACAAAAGAATTTGTAAATGCGAAATGCCAAATTAAAAGTATCTGGAAAGACAACTCTGCTTCTCGGTATGTCATTTCCAGGTAGATGCATTGTTGTTTCATTTTACATTTTACGTTAATACCGCAAGAGATAAAGCACCCGAAGAAAGAAGACTGCAGTAATTTGAACTCACAGACTTAAACCACAACAATTATTTAAATATTTTAAGAGAACTCGTAAGGTAAACGATTTATAAAAAATGTACACCAACCAAAATTTTAATTTTTGAGATAATTATTTTAATAAGTGGTTTCTAAAAATTATTTAATCCCTGTGGAATAGCCAAAAAATATTTCTGATGGCGCCTATTACAATCTGCTAAAAATAATTTCTCTTATATTTCAAATAACCGCTGATAAGCTGATTTGTCTTAGCAAACTCACCCTGTATGATTCCCTTAGTGTCATTGAAATAGCTTCGATTTAAGTAAAATTTTATAATTTATATATTATTATATAAGTATTGTACAGTTAATTTTGCTCCAAATATTCTACTTGATTGATAACATAAGTTTCCTGTAAATTACAAGCTGATTTTTTTAATCCGTTCCATCTGTAATCGATTTATATTTGTTGGTGTAAACGTCGCCCACTTTTTTGTATTCGCATTCCGAATCGGCTCTTTCGTATCTTTCCGCCAATTTCAATGAACTTTCCTCAGTTACGTCAAATTGCGTTTCTGCGTGTGATTTTTGTTGGTTTAGTTTACTTCGTATAGAATTGTGTTACCTTAAAAACAAGGAAATGGCATCATTAGGAGTTGGAGATCAAAATAAAGGCTCCCCGACTAAAGGGGCCACAATTCCGAGCCCATTAATCACCAGGCGGACGCGAACACCATCCATGTAAGATTATGTTTTCATATTTTAATCACTTTTTGCAACATCCAAAATATTGATAAAGCATCGATAAGAATGTACCGCGTGTAGGAATTTCTTAACTTTCATCTTTGTTTTTTAAGGTCAGAAAGAGCCCTCCAATCGCCGGAATTATTAGGAACTATCAAGTCTTTTTGCCGTGAAAAAGGTCACGGGTTTATAGCCCCCCATTGCGGAGGAGAAGATATTTTCGTTCACGTTTCCGAGTAAGTGCAATTTGCATTTGAAGTAGGTTTAATGAAATAATCAAATTAAATGTTGCAGCGTTGAAGGTGAATACGTTCCTCTACCAGGCGACACGGTGAAGTACCGTCTTTGCCCTATCCCTCCTAAAATGGAGAAGTGTCAAGCTGTTCATGTCCATATAACAAACTTAACGCCTGAAGTTCACAAAAAGTGGGAGTATTCATAATTAACTTGGCAGACTTCCAGTTTTTGGTGTGCAGATTACTTACATGTCCCAATATATGAATGTAATACCGTTAATTGTTAGTTTAAGTAGGTTCAAGAAAACTCTGCATTGTTTTAAACTTTCTCAGCTCATTTGACTTGTATTTTAATGCCCGGCATGCGTGCTGAACGATTTTTTTTTTTAAATATTTTAGGTTATAGTTGCATGCATTTGTATATTTCGAAAATATTGTCATTTTTGGGTCACTAAATGTAAGTTGCTATTAATTAGCGGAACTCGTTCCCATTGTGCTACACAATATGTTTAATTAAGATTAGTTAGGAAGACTTGGGCTACCAGTGGCATTTTTAGTGATGTGGATGAATTTATTAAATTTGTTAAGTTAAAAAAATAAGTGCCATTCTGAAGTTTTCGTTAGATTATTTGTTATTCAATTAATTTTAATCTGAACAACGCTTTTATGGAATTAAAACAATCAAAAAGGTACTACTCAGGAGTAACAATCCATTTTGTTTGCATTATAACGCTTCAGGATAGCATATTTTGAAGTATGTTAACCGTACATGTATTAAAAACAACCACGTAAGCATTTCTCATAGGATTATTGTTGTGCAGCTTGTTACACGGATGCAAATACATTTTAATTTTAATTCATGTGTGTTAGTTTAGGTAAAATGTGCCTGAGAATGTGTTGCATTTTCTCTAATTACGTAAACATTATAGAACTTTTAATTTGTTAAAAGTATTTGAATTTTACATGCTTGTAAGTTTTTGTTGTTATAAGTAATAGAAGCACATTCCTTACACGTAGTGGTGTTGGATGGATTTTTGAGATCTTATTTTTTGTACAACAGTGATTTAAGCATTTTTCAAGAGTGTAAATTTTACACATCTCAACAGGAAAAGTGAGACCCTTTGTGTATCTGGAAATTGCCGAACAACTACCCTAATTCTATTGATCCTTTCACACTGTTTAATTGCACAATTGGTTTAAGTTATGAAATATATGGGAAAATTCACGACTGATAGCAATATTTAGGACCTATGGGACAATGACAGACTTACCAGCAATTTCCATTGTTTTAAGGTCTTAAGCAACTTAGGTCAAGAAGATACTTTTATTTTTTTTCCAGCAGTACCTAAACATCAACTTGGCGCATCGACGGCCGGTTCTAACTTCCCTGCAGGGGCGCGGGAACGCCGGCTAAGTTTTTATGCCGATCTTTACGTTTTTTTCGACGTTTCGGCGAAGGCGGTTCTAACACCTCCTTCGGGGATGTTAGAAGCGCCTTCGCCGGCCACCGATGCGCCGTACTTATATGAACAGATTGTGCTCGCGACCGACTTGCTGCGATGACGTGGACACGTGCTGGACGTCGATTCGTGTTTCGACTTTGGACGCCCCTGGCGGCCGATCGGTACGAGCTACGGGAAAGTGCCGTGAGGAAAAGTTATTGTCCTCGACGAGACCAACAACATATCCGGACCGCAAATCGCAACGTTTTCCGGGTGCCTTCTTTTTTCCATAAACTTGTTATTTTCAATCATGTGTCATTTTTTTCTGGATGGATATTCTTTTATGATGCTCAAGGATCAGACGCAGAATTAAAATACCACCGGTTACCTGAGAGTGCCGGTTTTTTGAGTACCAGATGAGAGGGAGTAATAATATAATAGTAAAATTAGTACAAATCAAGAAACTGTATATAAGAAACATATTTCCGCGCGAGCGCTGGTTCAGAGGCGACGAATGGAGATTTTACAACCGTCCGCCAAATGGTCATATGGTAAAGCATGTGTTGGTAAACAGAATTAGTGTTAATATTATTTTGTTGTTCTGCATTCACAGTAACTATCTTTTATTAGGTTAATAAAACTTTCTTGACTTAATTTACACTTTCATTTCTCTCATTTCTACTATTACATTCGAAATACTAAATATAACACTGATGCATAGGCAAAGTTTTATGGAGTTTTGTAAGTTGTTCTGGTAATTTAAAGAGCGATGTTCGGATATTCGGAAAATTAAGTTATCCGGCAACCCCCAGTGCCCGTGGTGCCAGATAAGGAACTTTATACCAGCGTTTTCAAAACTTTCAGATTTTGAGGCCCCCCTTTTTAAATTTGTTATGATACACGCCCCCCCCCTCTTTCTAGCACGACAGAATCTCGAACTTTCCCGAGAAAGAACACTATGATGCATGTTCAGTTAGGTTAGTTTAATAGTAAGCGTAGCAGCGAGTAGACGCGTAATATTTCCATTGTGTTATGTTGCACCTGAGTGGTTTAAAGTTTGTACAAATGGCAGGGGTGGCTCAGTGGTTAGACAGCTAGGCTTTGGATGTAATAGTCCGAACGCTTCCCGGTTCGAATCATTCCAAGGGACGGAAATTTTTCTAATTCCCTGGGTGGTCGATATTGGGTCCCGGTCTCCGTTTGCTATTGGGGATCAAATTAATGACATTCCTCCTATTACGGTCGCATTAGAGGAGCAACAGGACCATAAACAAAACATCCTCACATGCCAGGCAAGTCAAGCACGTATGACGCCTGAAAATAATTTCCTATGGAAATTCCTGTAAATTAGATAAGTAATACGTTGGTTAATGTCAGCCTCCCGGAACCTCAATCGAAGATGGGCGGTTCTCCAATAAAGTCAAATAAATAAAGTAATTAACTCCTCGTCAATCACCTGGAAAGGGCGCCACCAGCTAAATACGCTAACATTAACTCAGATGTAGATTGAGTAAGCTGGACCCCGAGTTCTCCACTTACCTAATTAGTCGCTACAAAATTAACAAAGATAGGGTAACAATAAATAATAAGACCAATTGCAACAACGGTAATTTAATGAGGCAAATAAAACATCAATTAAATTAATCCCCAAGTAACATTTACAATAAATGTGCCAATACGTTCTGGAATCCTGTATAAGTACACACTACACGTTCAAGTCACTTAATATAGTGTTTAAAAAAAGTGAAGTAATCGAGCAATGTAAAAATACTTCGTTTTGCAAATAAACCTGCAACGTTTATGAAACAAATAAACACCCTAACCGCTGAAAGTACTTTCATCGATATAAGCGCTCTATAAATACAAAATACCATCGATACAAATCCGAATAAACGCAATATTACGGCTCAAGATGACGTACCCTGTATATATTAAGTGATATTTACGTTATTATGTACGAAATACGTAACACGCTAATGTATGGATGTATTAAGCTAAACAAGTGATTCGCAAACACATTAAACCATTTGAAATTAACTTATAAAAAGGAAGTAATGTAAATTAAACAATGAGCGATTAAATCGACTCCGAAAATCAACGTAAATTAAACAGAATTCACTTCCCTGCGGATCTGGATAACGCGGCGTTCTTTCCTGGTTTCTGGTGTAGTCGACGCGTGGCGAACACCTGTTGAATCGCAAGCTGACGATACGGACCAGAAAATGCTTCTCGCACCCAGATTCAGCAATTCAGAAAGTAAATAAACTTTGGCAAAATATTGCCGTCCCCCAACTTGTTGTTTAAATATAGTAAATAAAGAATGCGTTAGGCCAGCATGTTCAAATAAAGATGGATGACACTTACCAATCGAAAATTCCGATTGACGTGAATACAAGATTAAACGAAGATTAAAAATCGGTCACATCGAGAATCTACAAACTACAACAGATTACGCTGTCCATAAAGATTCCTTCAAAATATCGAGAAGAACTCTCAAGTATAAAATACTTTAGCGGAGGAAACTACTTCGACGTTCAATCAATTGTAACAGTCACAGGAAGATGGTTGCCGGAAATGAAACTTTGTCTACCAAACACTCAGGCCCAGCTTACGAAAGTCAAGGAGGACTGCGCAAACGCAAACAATCATAAGCGAAGAAAGAAACATAGGTTGCAAACCAACCAGGCGCAAAAATACCGTTACACACGGTTTCACACCAACACGGTAACCCGCAGAGTCGGGCCCTGTTGTGCATAGCACAAACTAGCTTAGCTTAGCTTTGCCTCACACCGCCTCGACACTGCGCAAGCGTTACACACGAGGATCACGATTTTGATGATGACAAGTATTTTTCAAGTATGGATAAGTATTTAATCGCGTCTAAACGTAATTTTGAGCGTGCAAGTACGTCTACAGATAAAGAAGCTGCCAACACTCTCAAATGCAAAAACTATGTACGAGGGCTGTTCTCTTTCCGTTGAGCTTATCTAGCGGGCTGTGATATTTTGAAACAAATTTTGGTTGACATTTTAACGTAGTTGTTTACAAGTTTAATTATAGTGAAAGTTGTCAAATATACTTGAAGGTTTTGAAAACACATAATTTTAAAGTAATCCTTTCGGTCATGGAATTGAATAAAGAGCATTATCGAACAGTGATTTAAGTGACTTAAGCCTTAAAGATTGTTTTGAGGAAATCAATCGTGTGTTTGGTGACAAATCGTATTCCTTATCTATCGTATAGCGGTGGTACAATAAATTGCAACGTGGTCGAATTTCCTTAAATGACAACTTTCGGGCTCCTAAGGCAAAAACGGAAGTTACCGAAAAGAATATTGGTCTTGTACCGAACATGACTGAAGAGGACCGGCATGTTACTGCCAGGAGTATTCAAGCAACTTTAGGCCGGCGACATACCTGCGACCGCGCCGCGCGACTTTGCCGCTGCGACAAAGTCGCACAAGTTTTAAATTTGTTCACATTACAGTTGAGCTTGCGGCGGCGCCGCTACTTTATTAATATTACGTAGGATTTTATTAGTGTTTGTCAAGAATTATCTGTGGCAGCATGTCTTCAAAACTGACCACTACTGAAATTGTTTGTATTGTGTACACCGTAATGAAAGAACTTACCTTTTTCACGTTTATTTTGATCATTTTTAAGTTTCCCGTTCGGGAAACATTTCGGCACAAGTTTCCTTCCAAGCAGTCACTTTTTTGTCCCTGTACCGATAATCACGACTGGAGATTTTCCATAAGCATTCTTTTGATTCCACAAGTAAAATAAATTTCTCTGTGTTGAACATTGTGTTCACGCACATAACACCCGCAAGAAAATGAAATTGTCTTGCAAATTCTGTAGCGACTCTGCCGCAAGTATGAACAGATCCATTAAAATCTATGAATCACATCATATGCGGCGAAGTCGCAGAAAGCGGCGGAGACGCAACATGCTGCGACCGAAGAGCGGCGAGCCGCGGCTTTGGGGCGGCGCTGCCGCAAGTGTGGCATTGCACATAAGAATATATGTTTTACAAACAAAGCGGCCACGCCGCGGCGACAAAGTAGCGCGGCGCGGTCGCAGGTATGTCGCCGGCCTAAAGATTGGTGTAAATACAATTGACACCATTTTACACAAACATTTGATGGTACGTAATCTTTGTACCCGTTGAATTCCCCACAATTTGACTCTAGTTCACAAAGATAACCGTGTGGCATGATGCAGAACTACACTGGATCGCTTTGACAATAGATCGTCTCATTTGGTGTACAACATTATTACAGATGATGAAACGTAGGTATACTGCTATGATCCCGAAAGAAAGCAACAGTCGGCAGTTTGGGTCTTTGAGAACAAATTGAAAGAGTTTAGTAATCAGAAAAAATGCTCTGCTTGCATCTTACAAAGTTGTATATCGCATGGTCAATTGCAGGGAACCTCACATTACTGCAGAAAATCTTATTTTTCATTCTGCCATCGATATGGTCGCAACAATGCTTAGAGATAGTTATGCTAAAGAGATTAGAAATTAACGGCTTTTCGCGAAAATTGGAACTTTGGCCAAAGAAGATGAACAGTGAAGACCAGTGGCGACCGGTGAGGCTTCAACAAGGTGGGGTGCATTTTAATTTGAAAAGCAAAAATATATGTTATTATAAGAAAACACTCACCTGTAATTAATGTGAAGTTCTTAAAAACATGTTAAAAGTTTACAAAATCCATTGTAAATTGCTTTCAAACAATAATATAAGATACTCATCGAATCAGTAAATTACTTAACAAAAAAAACACATCCAAACACATTAAATTTTTAAAATGAGATTCTGCTCGTCGAATTTTCATCGAAATAAATTTGTCCGCAACTTTTTCTTCAATATTGTAGACAAAGCATTCAAGCGATCGTTAAGCATGGTGTTCCTTAAAAAGATTTTTACATGCTTTAATGTGGAAAAGCAACGTCCAGCTTTGGCGGTTGTCATAATGTTGTTGCAATAATATTTAGAAGTCTCGGAGATTATTCTTTAACAAATATGTTAAAATATTCGTCGTAACACCAGATATTTCTTAAAAGTCGAATCTTGTGTAAATAACTTCTAACTGGCTTTTAACCTCTTCTTAGAGAGCATGGGATAAAATGAAACTACTCTGTCTAAAATATTCACCGGAAAGTTTTTACAGAATTTTGAAAAGGAGCTATTGTTCAACACCGCAGCTGCTTCCAAATGCCCTCTAAAAGCAAATCATTCTTTTATTTGGACCAAGATTGTGTCACAAACCTTAGCAATTACACTTCGTCTGTCTTCATGATCAATTCTTTTTCGTTTGACTTGAATAAAATCTGAATCAACTTCCTCCTGTCCGGGCTCTTATAAGTGAAATACTTTCTTCAAAAACAGAAATATCCTTCTGAATTTCAACACTGTCTCTATTTCTTGACTGTAACTGATTATAAAATATATCCACACGCGGCAAGATATTGTGACAAAATTGTAACCAGAACATGAACTTTGGATCATCTAATGCCCGTCTCAAACCATAGGCTGCATGAGTTGTAGTAGGCGTGTTAGGGTGTTACACTATAGGTGAGCCTGGACGTCCCCAGGTGTAGCAGCCGCTGGCTGACAGTGGAGAAGGTCGCGGTCCTCGAAGAGGGATGTGCGTGGCGACAGGTAGTCCACGCTACTACTAGGCAGATAACAAAATCCCAACGAGACAGACCACCAAATTCTCGTTGGGTCCAGACTGTTCTTTTAATAAGAATAAAACACACAAATAGGCATCGGTAATTATGTATCGTATATTCAAGATAAACCCTCCTGAATTTGGCACCAAATTACTCCATACAACACAGAATAAATAACAATCTTAATACAATATTAAACGATGATACCGGTAATGGTAGTAGAAGTGAACTGTGACATATAAAATATTACAAACCAATAGCAAAGGGAAATGCTACCAGTATATAACTTTTAATGTTGATAACCATAAACAGAATTGCACGAATTACATATATCACAATCTTGGTAAGCTACCTGTAGTAGCAGCTTCTCACCATTAATCAAATTCAAAGTAGATTGAACAAGAGTCACTTACTCCGACCTTCCGGGTGCTTCCTTCGAGGATGACGGCCACTACCTCCACCAGGTCGCTCCCCGCTGCACGCAGACAACCAGTCAGGAGCGTCCGTTAGAAGAGGGGATCCGCTCCGACAAAGCTTCGCGGCCAAATGGAAAAGTTTGGGACCGGAACGGCCGACAGGTGTAGACTGACGTCAGTGATACCATTCACTTCAGAATTTGGAAATGAATATCGAGATAGTAGCGGTAGCTCTCACTTCGGGCCTTTCAACGTACGCGGCTACTGTAGAAACGTAATCCCCAATGTAAAACCTTCACACAGGAGAATATGAGGCCTCAGGGCTTCAAGATCACACAATCTAACCCAATAAAAAAGTCGACTCTATGAGCCACGAGTTCCTTACATTAGTAGCCCCAAAACGACACTCACAGATTCCGCATTCGTTGTATCCAGCTAGAAAGCCGCGATTATAAATCACCTCGAATGTGAAATTTGAGGACACGTCGACGGAACATTTAGTTCGACAATTAATTACGGCGCACGTCACTCTTTCGTGGCAACTTGACCAAGACTCTCTTACACAAAATGCGTAATAAGAGCATCCTGATTTTCATAAACTATATTAACTAAGCGTATATTGTAGTTCCAATGTGTTGTAGCTACTCTTGGTAATCGTCTTTTCATAATTTCTTGTAATATGTCACAAAGATGTAAGGAATTTGAAAAAAAAAAATTCGGAATAGCTGACAAGTTTTGGAAAAATATATGTAGAGTAGTTGCAATATCTCATGATCCGCGAATTGCGCACCGCCGGGAGTGAGAAGGCTGTAGAAAAGGGCGCACAAACAGTGTTTTCGGCTCAACCTAAAAACATCAGGTTGGCATGTAGGGCCAAATTGAAAACAGACTATGCAAATAAATGTGTAATTTAACTCTTTAACGTTCACTAAATTAATGATAATATATTAAATAAACCACTTTTTGTGCAGTCAATTTTATTAAATTAAATGATAACGTAGTAGAAAAATTATATTATATCTTTCACGTACCTAAAATTGTTTTCTTATTCTTGTTACGGGAATTAACTATTAATTTGTAGAATGCTTGTTTTATTTGTCTGAAGAAGGTCCTATGGGACTCGAAATATAATTTTTCTACTACGTTATCATTTAATTTAATAAAATTGCTTGCACATCCCTAACCTAATATTAAAGGGAAGTGTTTTCACTTAGCAAAAATCAGAACACAATAAAACAAATTATAGGTACATGAAGTCAAATTTAATGCAAATATCGTACAACACAATTACACAATTAAATATTATACATAAATTCATATTGAATGCAAATACAGTCCATATTAAAATGAAAGGAATGAATGTAAACAATTTTAAGTTAAATATCAAAGTGTCTTCAGATAATATAAAGCAAAAATTATATACAATTATAATGGAATCCTATTTTATGCACTAACTTTCTAAAAGAACGTATCTTTCCAGTAAAATTAATGCCTTCATCTTTCACTGCTTCAAATACAGCCTGCATCGTTGGTCTTCTTTTGTGAATATTTGCAAATCTATAAATAATTGTGCGTACAGTTTCTTCTTCGTACTGATCCAACGTAGACCTCGGACTGCTTTTATTGATGGTTTTCCTTAGGGAAGTAAATTTGCCACCATCTGGTTGTAGCCTGCCTTCCTTAACAATTCTTTTGACGGTGGCTGATCCAACGCCAGTTGCTTGCGACACTCTTTCGATCAAACTGCTTAAAGGAATAGTAAGTTCTTTGGCATCCTTTTCTTCCTTCATAAATTTATAAACGCTGTAAATTATATCACGGCCTTGACTGTGCACTGTTCGTTTGGCGTTGCTCATAATTACTAGTGATCTGTAAATAAACTTTAATTAGTAAAATGGCTAAACAGAATATTATTACGTTAGATATGTAAAAATGGATTTCAACAAAGTAGAACTTGGTACTGCCAATAGAATATCATTGTTACTTACTGTACAACAGCTACTGATGCGAAGTTTTTAAACAACGAACTACTTTTGCAAAGAAAACGCTGTAGGTGGATTATAACCTAAAAACAGTTTTAATAAGTATTCCATAAAAATGTTAAATTTGGGTACTTCTACTTACAGCTACACAGTAAATAAACTGCTGTAGTCTTCAAAAGACTGTTTCTTCTAATAACGCAGGGAAATTTAAATATAAACAGGGGAAAAAATCGCAGGCCATAAAATGACAACAAATATTTCCGCAACGATATTTTCAAGTTGGTCTTTAGAACAGTTCGTGACGTCAGTAACATATTTTGGTTTAGTGCGCACGGATCATGAGATATTGCAATGCCTCTACCTACTCTTAAATTATGTGACGCTGATTTTTGCATGAAAAGGTTCAATTGATGCGCATAGCAGTGGACAAAATATGCACAAGGGTATTTTTGTTTAACTGTGGCTTGTACACTTTCGGTTTCACCGCTCATAACATTAGCATCATCATAAGTTTAAGATATTAATTTCTATAGAGTGTGTGATATCAGAGGATCGATTTCTTGCAAGGTGAAATTCTAATTCAATCTAAAATTTCATTTTGTATTGTCTTTGATGTTCCAGCAAAAACTGTAGCACTTTCCAAATGTTATTTTAATGCAGAAACTAACTATGCAGCAAAGTCTACCAGTTTCCTAAATATACCCCGATTTAGTGAATCCTCACGTTCATCGTGATCTCTTACTGCTGTCTCAAAGGCGTTACAAAATCTTATACAGTTAATAATTCGTTTTAATACACGCCTGTTTTTCTAACCTTTTCATTATATATAGCGATACATTCCCTATAGGCCGAATTTAATTGTGCTGCAATGTTTTTGTGGAGTGAAGGATCACATTCCTGGAAAAGGGGTGTTCGAGCTCCAGGTAGGCAACCGAGGGTTGAGACTGTGCGGACGGGATTTGTAATCGCCAGTCGTAGTTTAAGACCAGACTCGGAAGAATCCGACTAAATAATAATAAATCAGTTATGTAAGACAACGACTTTTGATTCCCCACCTAGCCCAAGTAAAACATAACATAACAGTTTCGGCCCACTAAATGAACGCTATAACCAGTAATCATAATATACGTACGGTCAGGCGATGTTTGTCGAATACAGAAAATCGTGGGGGTCGAATAGATGCCACCTTCACGCCTACCAATTTAATCGCGCAAGGCGAACTTTGCGGCAAAAATTGCGGAATGGATAACAATTTAAACGCTAAAACGTCAGCTATAGAAAACAAACTTCTGCAGAGTTAGTTCATTTTAATTATTATTTAAACACAGAAAAGAAAATATGAATTTTAATATTTTAATCAGTGCGGGGGCGCACCCATGCCAGCTTATCAAAAACGGCCACTGTGAAGACACATAAATGATAATTAATTTAAAACATTTATTAACGATAACAAACCAAGTCGTAGAAATGTATGTGTCATTTTTAGATGCATAGAACATCATTTAAATAGCTTATTTAAAACTTTGAAAATGATAGTATTCTGATAAAATACGAGAGGATAACAGACCCGTATAAAATAAGACTTACAGATTTATAGTTGGAAGAAGAGGAACAATTTATTGATTTAACATCAAGTACAGAAAAGAAGAGACAATTTTCGTCGATAACCATTGTCGAGTTTTGGATTAACTCGCAAGAGGAATTTCCAGCGTTTCAGAGAGCTGCATAGATTATATTGCTATTTCCTACATCTTACCTTCGTGAAGTTGGTTTCTCTGCAGTAGCTTGTGTAAAATCGAAATACAGAAATCGGCTCAACATCGAATATGCACTAAGGGTAGCGGTTACTTATTTAGAACCAAACTTGGACAAGTTATGCAGCTTAAAACAGGCGCATTTAAGCACTAGTTTGTTAAATATACTGGTAGTACATTTTAAGTAGTTTTAGATTGTACTCCCCCTCAGGGGGGCGAGCCCACAGTTTAGAAAACCCTGCTTTAAGCGCATAATACAACCCCAATGTCAAGATTTATCTGAATTTCTTACAATCAGAACAATGTCAAGAATCCGTTTACAATTTATTTTGTCGGATATTATACGCACTGGCTTTTACATAGGCAATACTTCGCTTTACAGCGTTTAGGTGGACAGCCCTAAAACACTAGAAGGACATGAAAACGAATATAGCGGTCTGTCTATATAAAAAGTTCGTTCCTAATTTTCTATTAGAATCGTGTGCCCTTAATTTTTTATTAGAGATGCGTGCTCAGTGAATTGATATAAATACTTACGTATGTAATTAAGTTTCAATTTGAGAAAATTAGCTAAATAACGACTATTTGCAGTTGAATTATTTATTGAGTCACATAAACAAACAGAAGTAAACAAAAACTTCACAACAACCATAAAAATCACATTAATGGCACCCATATTTGGTATTATTTCAACAAAAAAACATGTAAAAATAGAATAATTATCAAATCACTTAAAAGTACATGAGTTATTCCTTTGTATTAAAAATTAATGCACAGTTTCACAAATTCTCCCGTTTTGTTACTATTTTAAGATTATATTTTGTCTTTATTCAACATTAGTTTAACTTACATATTAATTGTGAGTGGTTTTTACGTAAGACATCCTTAATAGATAAACAATACAAAATGTCTTTAAAATCAACAATATCCTGTGTATTTTAAAATAAATATAAATAATCCTATTGGGACTGTCAACAAATAAATATAATATTAGCAACAAATATTTTTAAAAATTATAAATAAATTATTCTAATTTCCTATTTCTAGTAGAGAGTGGTTCAGACATATTGCCCTAGTCGTAGGTTTTTGGTTATTTTTGGAAATAAAAATAACAAATCTCGCGTATTTGTTTTTCGTTTTACGAATTGATGGTATTTTGAGGTTATCTTCACAAATAACCAAAATATTAACCTGGAGAAATGATGTCTCGATCACCCTGTATACTTATATAATTTAGATTACAGTGAGCAAGACTTCTTACATTTTTTTACATTAGGACACAACTAGTACGTAGACATGAATTATTACTTACACCATAAATAAAATAATGCTCGAAATATCAAAAAATGTATGCGTATCAAAGAATATTTCTCAATTCTAACTATTCTTACTATGGTACACAGAATATTAATTTAGGTATGTCCTTGCCATAAGGAACAGCAAGTAGGGCAGTTTATATTGCTGACATATTTTGGTATCCTTCGGTTTGCGACGGTTCCTTTTACGCCGGTTTACAATTACGACGCGCCTTTGCGTGTCACGTGTGTAATATTTACGAGCGCTGCTGGCGCGCTGCATGTACTAATCCCGTTCTTGCAACTTACGTGTATCAAACCAAGTTTTGTTAGAGAAAATCATTTATTTTTTTAAATGGAGTAAGTAAAAAACGCTGTTTAATAAAAACAGTGTTTAAAGTCAGCTGAACATAGAACTAAAGAGCATGCTTGAAAAGAAGATGGGCATAGGTACACGTCCTAATGGCTGTAGAAATATGAACTTACTCTCGTAGACTATGATCATCTTTACGAAAAATGTGGCTAAAATACAACCGTCTGCGCAAACAATCTACGGCAGTAAATGCAACATAAGTAAGTTACAGTAGGAGTGAACCTATGCATATTTTTTATGGCACGGAAGCTTCCCGTTATAAATAGATTCATTTTACGCCGATTCAGTATACGCCGGCGCATTCAGGAATGGAACTGTGACGCAAACCGAAGGCTACCTGTACTTTTTTTGCTGACGAGTAGGGCATTGTTAACCCATTTTAAATATCAGTCAAATGTTCATCCGTCGTCATAAACAACTGATGCCATCTATATACTGATAAAGCAAACAAATTCTCTGCTAGGGGAAACCCATACGAGCCAAATCAACAAGCACATATCTATGTTAAAATTCCATATGCTACAAGATTACAAGAGCAGCTCATGCAAGCGAAGTGGTTAAAATCATAACGGCTCCACATGCACCGTATCAATATCACTGATGCTCCGAACTCTCCGGTGTTGCCTCTTATTGCGGTGTAAACTCCCCACGGACAGGTTGCTCATCGCTTTTCCCGCTCTTTCGTTTTTCGATATGTAAAAGTCCTTCTGGCTTCTAATCTCGTTTATGTTGTGCAGTCTAGAGCTGTAGTGAAAGTCCCTCGCACTTAAGAGGGAGTTAGTGTGAGGGTAGTGAAACGGTACTGCGTAATCCGGGGACTCCCCGCCTGAATGCGACGCCCTCAGGGGTATCGGGGGTGGACTCACTTGGCTCACAACGGAGGAGCTTCCGGAACTCGAAGTCGGAGAAGGTTTGTCCGGCTCTCGGTCTGGCTTTGACTTTGTCAGACCTAAGGCTCTACTTAGTGAACCCTGAAAAATTAGGACGACATGCAATGTACCTATTATGTTTAGTATTTATAGATTGGTTTATATGTCTTAATTTGGGTACTTTTTAATATCGTATTATAGAGGGTATATCAAATTGGGATCTCGGAAACCGTAACAGACGTGAAATTGGATAAATTGTGTAATTTAGAACGGAACAATAATGTTGTCACGTCACGTGTGTAGAGCCTCACCATTATTATATTTTCTATCACAATAAAAAAAATAAGACTCTTAAGAACTATCATCAAATAGATTGTTTTATGAACGCCATATTATATCTTTATTAGGCTTTATAGCAAATTTTATGCTGATTTAAAAAAAAATGTAATACTTCAATATTATTTCGCTAATTTAGAAAGAAAGAAAAAAGTAAAGTGCTTATAAGATATGTTTGCGGGGATACCAGAAGGCTAGGTTCATCAGTGGTGTGGCGCATTAACACAGAGGAGCCGACCGTTTTAGGTACTCTCCGATGCACTAGGGTAGCAACGTGTTAACATACATTTTCGTTCACTCATTGTGACGTTCGGCCGCTTTTATTAAGCGCACCCTGTATACACGATGTTTATTTATCTTTCTGCAAACGCAGCATTAATCCGAGTCTTCACCCTGTTAAGTGCGGGGAAAAGACGAAAGTCAGGCTCTAGCTCTCGACCTGAGTGCTACGCAGATTTAAAATTACCCCCGGGGGTCCGAATCAGTGTAATTTACTAAAACGTAATTACTTTCGTATTTTGCGGCACCATTCACGGTGCGTCCGTAAAAGGGGAATATTCGATTTCACAAAAATTCCGAAAATATCGAAAGTACCGATTTGGGAAATTTCGTCGTATGACGCAATATTGAAAAATCTGCCAAAAGCAAGCGGTTTCAAGGGAAGCTAACTGCAAAAACTACACCCAGAGACTGACTCAAGCTTTACACCCCTCTCAAGGGCCAATTTTCCATCGAAAAAGGTAAATTTTCAAAACCTTTGTTAGTCAAGCTTCAGCTGTTCCATTTAGTTTACCGAGGGCAGGCCGCCTGAGACGCATGCCGTTGATTGTGAAATCTTCTGAAACTAGTTTTAATCGAAAACTTTAGCGATATAAAAAAATACTGCGTGTGCAAGGCCTTTCTGCAGTGTCTTTTTTCAGGTATTACTAGCTTAGATTTAATTGTTTTAGGTTCACCTTCTTAAGATTGTTCGTTTCAAACTGTGTTTCTTTAATGTTTATTTTTGTTCGTTACCAAATTAACCATTTTCCGTGAATTTTGTCCGCTTCCTTAATTTAATTGAATGCCTTGTTAAACTCAACTCTTACTTTATTTTAATCTCTGTTAAAAGTAATGAGCAGATTTCTATAAGGATGGCTGTTGTTTACGGGGCTAGTAAATTAAAATTTCTAGTAGGAACAATTGCGTGAAAAGGTAAGTTCCATCACGCACAACCTTCTGATTAGCCGTTCAAAGTAACATGGAGCTTTAGCAGTGCCGGATCTAGTGATATTCCCGTTGGCGCCCTCACTTATTACGAGTTTATACCGAATTTGACCCGATTTAAGCACGGTATATTTTACAAAAGGAACTTCCCACCTTCTCTGAGCTGCGCTAGGGCATGTCGTAGTTTATGTGTCACAATTCCGCTTAAGCCCGGGACACTACCTAAAGGAATATCGTTGTTTAACTGAATAATGTTTGACCTATACTCACAATAAGTTCCTCACCCCAAGTCAACAATGGAAGTTCAGTTGTTGACTTGGCGAAGAACTTATCTCCAGAGGTATTCCTCAGCCAAGGTACTTTAGTTAGACCAAGTTGCTACTGAAGATGGCCACCTAGCTGCCGAAATATCTATTTAGGTGTTCTAAATATCGTGGCGTTAAAAGGTTTTCCAAAGTCTTATTTAATTGAACCACTGCCTCCGATCAATGCCATTGGAAATATTTAGTTTTTTGCTCATTACAGTTTAGACAACCGTTGGCTAAATTTCTTGTTCGATTATTTAAATAATTATGCCTCAGTTTTATCGGCTTCTTTTCTCTTACGGTTTCCGAGATCCCAATGATGAGGTTGAATTTGATACACCCTGTATACAGGGGATGGAAATATCTTCATAATAGTGCTAGACGATGATAGCAATATTTGTTTGTGTTGGATAATCGACATTCAATTGTAATTATAAAGCTAGTGTCAATACGTAAAAATTTATTTAAAAAGTTTTAATAAAATATGACCCATGAAGACATGTCAAAGAAGTTTTTATTAAAATATCGGCTGCTGTCTGTCAAAAAACAAGAAGAGGTTGGTCCTGAACTTACTTTTATTTGGTCGAGTCTAATTATATGTTTCTTGATTAGAAAGATTTTTTTAGAAAGCATTTCATTACGTTTGGGGAGCACCTCGTATGTCTCTGTTAGGTGCGGTTGTACTTTTTGCATTTTTTCCACGGTAGTGGAAAATTCAAATATGAAACAAACTAAATTAAACTAAAAACACGCCGCACGCTTTCGAAAGTGAGACTACACCTCTAAGCAAGTTGCAGGTAACTAGTGTTTGCGCGGGATGTCAAATTTTCAGTTGGTGGGGTATCAGATGTCAACCGTCAAACCGGAACGTTTCTATTATATAAAACTGTTTAAAAACATTTAAAGAAAATATTTACAGTGGGACATGAACCTAAATAGTTTTACAGTTATTTTGAAAAGCAATTGTGCGAACGCCCTATTCAAGGTAGGCCAGCTAAATGGTTCCCCCTTAAAAGTGGTTGCCGCAACCCAACATACATACAGCATGACGACCAAAATCACTTTTTCTTTAATTTTATCAGATTGATCCATGTTGCCTACAGTATGTACTAGGTCGAGCTGCCAGCTTCGTAATTTTAAGTAACATCTTTTCAAACAACGAAGAAATAGATTTGTTGCCTATTTTTGGTGAATGCCGCGGAAATGAGACTACTGCCTGCAAGTTATAGGTCAGGCGCTATCTAACTAGAAGACTGCAGCCGTAAAAATATTTAGACGTCTTGAACCTTGTTTAAGAAACGAAGGTAATTTCATTAATTCCAGAAAATGTTAGCCCAGAGCGATTACAAACATGGAAAATAAACTAGCAATGTGTGTTGTAGGCAGTGAATGAGAATGCTCATATAAGTTAAAGAGATTTAAGTACAAACGGGTTAGAACAATTCTGAAAGTTAATATATTTCATCCCTATCACGTTACTTTGGTACCCAAACTGGATGTATTTTTTTCAGAAGCAACTTCTTTTGGATCCTTATCCATGAGAAAAAAATTTTCAAATAATAGTGAAGTGAATAGGCATAACTCGTACTATTGCGCACATGGGAATCCGCGTTTGATACGTGTTTTCAAAGAGTTCTTTCTGTAAATGTTTGATATGGCATAGTACGGAACCATATTATTAGAGCACACTTCTATGAAAATCTAGCTGGACAACATTACTTGGATTGCCTACAAAATAGTTTTCCCGGGTTGTTGGAAAATGTAGAATCAAACGTCCGACAAATACCTTGGTATCAACATGATGGTTGTCATACTCACAACAGCTGTACTGCTAGGAATTCCTAAAATAAAAGTATTTGCAGAAAATTGGATGGAAGAGGAGCTGTGCATTCTTGGCCACCAAGAAGTTGGTGGATGGAGGCAATTTTGAACATTTAGTGAATTAAATGAAACTTTCTTATTTATTTTTTGTTGATTTTCACTTGTTTAGTTTTTACTACAGTACGGTTGCACTAATGGCTGTTGTTCTTGTTAAATATTAGTATAATTCATAGTTATAAAACTGTCAATTACTGCAGTAAGGTAATCAATTCGACAGAAAAAAACTATGATCCATTTATACAGGCTGTTTCCTAAGTGATGTCGAAAACTTCAGGGGGTGATTCTCTGGCCAATTTTAAGACAAAAATTTACAGTTAAAATTTCTCCAGAATGCTTTATGTTAGAATTTAAAAAAAATCTATATAATTCAAAATTTTCCCTGTTAAAAAATTCTAGTTATGTGTGAAATAGTGATCTGTTTTGCTGGATTGTAGCTTAAGAATATTATTGTAATTGTAAACATTCCCCAGTTTAGAAGCTCTGTAAAAGCTGCATTACTGTTATAGACTTATGGACGGAGATGCACTGTCGATAAAGCGAATATACCACGAAAAGTTTCCAGATAGATATTTATCATGTAATAAGACGTTTGCGTGAGGGAATCTAGTTTATTTCTGAGAGAAACTAAACTTCCCAATAGGCTAACCACGGTTGCAACACTACAGCTAGAGGAAGAATCACTTCGTCAAATTGCAGAAAATCCTTCCACAAGTACCTACAAGAATAGTTGCGGCGCAGTTAGATGTAAGCCACAAAACCATACGGAAAATATTGAAATTTTACAAGCTTTACCCGTATGGACTGGTATTATTGGAGATAATCTCATTGGGCTATATTTCATACCTGAGCGCCTAACTTGTGATTCTTATCGGCATTTGTTTAACGAAGACCTGTATTATTGGAAAATATTACAGCTAAGGAATACTATGTGGTTTATGCACTATGGTGCTCCAGCACATTTCACTATTGCCGTAAGGGAGTATTTGAAAACTGTCCTCATTGCTGGATACCTCGTGTTGGACAAGCTATGAAAGGACATCGAAGGGACCTGGCGCCAGATATGAACTCCTTAGATTTGTTCTTTGGGAGCATGTTAAGCCACTATAGTACAAAACTCCAATTGTAAACGTAAATGATTTGCAGAACAGAATTGTCCACTCTTAATTTTATCAGGAATGTACCCGGAATTTTAGAAAGTGCAGGACAATCAATAGTCAGAAGAATGACAGCAGGCATATTAGAACAAGGAGTACACTTTGAATAATGTATTTAACACCTAATGTACATATTATGTAGTGTAGTTTTGATTTATTTAATAGTTCATTAATTATTTTCTGAAAATACTCAACACCTGTGTTTCGATGTGTGGTGGTAGCTCAGTTGGTAGAGCGCTCGATTTCTGAGTAACACGTCGATTCTGGCTTGGGTTCTAAACCTAAGCATTACTACGTAGATTTATAAAAATCTTGTCTGCAACCCACCACACACAATTTCCCAATCTGGATTGCAACCTTCTCTGGAATTTCTGTCGTTCGGATTCGACGTTAAACTGTAGGTCGCCCGTGTTTGTACCTTAGTGCTGAGAAGAAACACGCGGCAGAAAAGAGGCCGACGCCCAGCAGTGGGCGACGAAAAGGCTGTAAAAAGGCTGGATGATGTTTTTCGAAAATAAAACACTTTGGGGAAAATATTTTTCTTAATATTCGGATCATCCCCTAAAATTTTCGGAAACTTAGGAAACCTTAGGAAACACTCTGTACCCTATAAAAAATTGAATAATCTCAGTTGCTCTGATACGTGTATGTTCGGCTGCGTCAACCACTTTTAAGGGGAGACAACTTAGCTGGCTCATCCTGTATTTAATTTTGATGACGGGCAATTTGTGAGAATATGCGACATATTTCCATAATCAGCATACATTAGTCTTGCAAATCAGTAGTTTTATTATATTGAAGATTACTGTAGTTAGGTATCAATTGGCAAAGAACTGAAAATAGTTGATTTCCTGTTTGCTTTCCTTTTAATATATTGACAGGGTTTAAGGTTTACTTAAACGACCAGCTATTATTTATAGTTTATTACATTTGATAATAAATATACAATCGTCTTGCTGATTGCCATACACATATTGTACATATTTAATAATATAATTTGTATTGAGAACACTAGAAGTTATTTGTTGATTGGCAAAAATCTTAAAATTCTGTATCAACAACGAATTTAACCGACTCAAGACGGTTAATATGAAAGCGTAAAGCAAGCAGAACTCCTATGTATAGTATCTAATATTATATATAATAAAAAAACTGGCCAGCTTGTATCCTATAATTCGTAAATTATTAAGTAACGTTACAAATACACAGCTGTCGTTTAATTTAAATAAGTTATAAAAAATATTGGTTACTTTTTTATTGTCTTAACAATCTTTATTAGACAGACATTTCACTTGCTAGGAAATACATCTAAGCTAAAGGAGTTGAAGCTCAAAATGGATATGCTAGCTTACGTTAAGCATGGGGATGTTGAATAAATTTCTAGAAATAGAAATAAAATATTTTTCAATTCGTTAGGGTTTCTTGATATTTGATTGTTGTTTTTATTAAAACACGTAAACTTAATTGTTATTCTACTTTAGAATAATCAAGTTTGTTGCAAAAATCTTACATTTATCATTGTTTCATCATCAGTAGGTTTACAGGGGGGTTTTGTTTATTGCAACTAATTTAACAGTTTTGGTTTAGTTTTAATTATGAACAATTTTAAGAAGCCAGAATTGGTATAGTTAGTATAACCTAACTATATTATTTCAATGAAGTTATCTCTTCGGGTTTAGACCGTGTCGTCCTAGAATTGATTGTTGCTGACGTTTAGCTAACATTTGCAGGTAGCAGCATAATATGCTTTGATAAATACTACCTGCAACGGTTACCGAAACGTTGACATCAATGAATTCTACGATTACACGGTCTAAGTCCGATGAAATGACTTCGTCTTATTTGAATATTATACAGAGTGTTCTATCCACAAAATCAAGTTAAGTATATTCCTTACTTTTTAAATGTAATGTATATTCAGATAGTTCCACAAAATGCAGCAATGATAGCCACATTAAACTGTCATGATCACAACCACATAAGGTTAGTTTACTGATACCTTTGTTTTTGTTTTCTACAATACGTGACGTAGCTAGAGCCTGTTTCAATTGATAAAGCGAGCGTCTTACAGACAAAGGACTTCCTTGTAACACAGACCCACCTACCTGCTCATTGAATCGGCTTAAACTGGCGTTGTTGCCACAGGTCATTTACCTGGCAGATAAACTTCGGGTAAAAACAGATTACAACGCCTACTTTTCACCATTGCGCACTCAGTGCTTTCGCCTTATCAATTGGAATGGGCTCTATCCAACAATTTCATAAAAATAATCGGTAATTTAGGAAAGTTTAGTATATTTTTAACATAACACACCAACTATTGCTATAAATGTATTGAAAATGATGCAATCATGAGGAAAATGTACTGCTCGAAAATTATGAAGCAGAAAATGATTATATTTGTAAACCGCCCATGTCTCCCATATAACTGAAGTAATATCTATGCTAGGTACCTTTTCCCGGATTGTAGGGATGAGCTAGGAATGTGCAACACATGCAAAAATTAATTGGGTATTGTGAATAATAAATGAATTATTAACCAATAATACTGTGCGGGACACCCTGTATACATTCACAGCGTTTTTTGCTATCGAATTGTTAAGCTTGATAATTCTTAAGCATTTCAGTATGGCGCGCGGAATGTATTGTCTGCCCGGCCGGTGTCCAGAAAGAACTGTGCGTTGTACATGTACGTCTGTCAGGTGGGAATGATAGCATTGGGATGTATTAGTACGTCAGAGTATTATATGCGACTGTCGTACATGCACGTCGGTCGGCTAAGAATGATAGCACTGGGACGTACTAGTACGTCAGGGTACTGTATACGTGATCTATAGAGTCGTACATGTATGTCTGTCGGCTGAGAATGGTAGCATTGGGATGTATTAATAAGTGAGAATATTATATGCGACTGCCGTACATGTACGTCCTGGGACGTATTAGTACGTCAGAGTACTGTATACGGCTTTCGTACATGTACATATGTGGGCTGATAATGATACTACTGGGACATGCTAGTGCGTTCGAGTACTATATACTGTTGTCGTACATGTACGTCTGTCGGCTAAACATAATATCAGTGGGACGTGTTAGTGTGTCAGAGTACTGTATATGTACGTTAGTCGGCTGAGAGTGATAGTACTGGGGCGTAGTAGTACGTAAGAGTACTGTGTACATTTATCGTACTTGTACGTCAGTCGGCCTGAGAATGATAGCACTGGGACGTACCAGTACGTTAGAGTACTGTATACTGTTGTCGTACATGTACGTCTGTCGGCTAAACATAGTGTCAGTGGGACGTATTAGTATGTCAGAGTACTGTATATGGTTATAATATATGTACGTTAGTCGGCTGAGAGTGATAGTACTGGGGCGTAGTCGCACGTCTGAGTACTGTGTAAATTTATCGTACATGTACGCCAGTCGGCTCATAATGATAGTACTGGGGCATACTAGTATGTTAGAGAACTGTATACTGTTGTCGTACATGTACGTCTGTCGGCTAAGCATAATGCCTGTGGGCGTATTAGTATGTCAGAGTACTGTAATATCGATATAACATATGTACGTTAGTCGGCTGAAAGTGATAGTACTGGGGCGTAATCGTACGTCTGAGTACTGTGTAAATTTATCGTACACGTACGCCAGTCGGGTGATTATGATAGTACTGTATGTCCCAGTGGACATACTAGTATGTTAGAGTACTGCGACATACTATTACGTTAGAGAACTGTATACTGTTATCGTACATGTAAGTCTGTCGGCTAAACATAATGTCAGTGGGACGTGTTAGTATGTCAGAGTACTGTATATGGATATAGTATATGGACGTTAGTCGGCTGAGAGTGAAAGTACTGGGGCGTAGTCGTATGTCTGAGTACTGTGTACATTTATCGTACATGTACGCCAGTCGGCTGATAATGATAGTACTGGGACATACTAGTATGTTAGAGTACTGCGACATACTAGTACGTTAGAGTACCGGGACATACTAGTACGTTAAAGTACTAATACTGTTGTCGTACATGTACGTCTGTCGGCTAAGAATAATAACACTGGGACGTATTAGTACGTCGGAATACTGTATACGGCTTTCGTACATGTACATCTGTGGGTTGATAATGATAGTACTGGGACATACTAGTATATTAGAGTACTGCGACATACTAGTACGTTAGAGAACTGTGTACTGTTGTCGTACATGTATGTCTGTCGGCTAAGCATA
This sequence comes from Limonius californicus, assembly GCA_014611495.1. NCBI lineage: Eukaryota > Metazoa > Arthropoda > Insecta > Coleoptera > Elateridae > Limonius > Limonius californicus. The sequence goes on from JABXWE010017546.1 coordinate 43,997, forward strand.
ATAGCAGTGGGACGTATTAGTATGTCAGAGTACTGTATACGGATATAGTATATGTACGTTACTCGGCTGAGAGTGATAGTACTGGGGCGTAGTCGTACGTCTGAGTACTGTGTACATCTATTGTACATGTACGCCAGTCGGCTGATAATGATAGCACTGGGACGTACTAGTACGTTAGGGAACTGTATACTGTTTTCGTACATGTACGTCTGTCGGCTAAGCATAATATCAGTGGGACTTATTAGTATATTAGTTCTGTGTACGAATAGAGTATATGTACGTTAGTCGGCTGAGAGTGATAGTACGGGGCGTAATAGTACGTAAGAGTACTGTGTACATTTATCGTACATGTACGCCAATCGACCGAGAATGATAGCACTGGGACGTACTAGTACGTTAGCGTACTGTATACTATTGTTGTACATGTACGTCTGGCGGCAAAGAATAACACTGACGCGTATTAGTACGTCACAGTACTGTGTACGGCTTTAGTATATGTACATCTGTGGGCTAATAATGATAGTACTGGATAGCCTGGTATGTTAGAGTACTGCGACATACTAGTACGTTAAAGAACTGTATACTGTTGTCGTACATGTACGTCTGTTGGCTAAGAATAATAACGCAGGGACGGCTATAGTATATGTACGTCAGTCGGCTGAGAATGACAGTACCGGGAAGTACCCGTACATTGTAGTATTGCATACGGCTGTCGTACATGTACGTTAGTCGACTGAGAATGATAACACTGGGACGTACTAGTACGTCAGAGTATTATAGACGGCTGTCGTACATGCACGTCAGTCGTCTGAGAATGATAACGATGGGTCGTACTAGTAAGTTAAAGTGACGGTCGTGCATGTTCATCAACAGGTTGTAAAACGAAAAAAAAAATTTATCCGTCATTCGTATGCGAATTTATATAACATTTTTGCAAAAGTACGTTACTCGGCCATGACAAACACCTGTGCCAAGACGTATATGTAAATCAACCGCAATGAACGTGTTAAATATGTTCCTTTAGAATAGGTACTTACCCTAAGGCTCTGTCTACGGGCCTCCATGTTGGTCTGGTCCGAAGAACTGGAAGTGGTGGTGAGACCTGCACAGGAACGGGAAAACGATCGTCCTAGCGACCCTCCCGGCACCCGAGATTTCGCCTTCACACGCACATAGTGTTCTAATGTGGATCTAAGCATAACAGTGCAAAATGAAAATCGTGAAACAGCCAGTGCAAAGGGGAAGGGGAAACATTTACACAAGCATTCTATGTTCTATTGTTGTACCAGCACATAAAACAAATTTGATACCGCTATGTCATTTAAAAATAATTATTAAATAATTAAAAAAGTACTTTCTAATCCGTTAATGGCTAAAAATACAATGAAAAAGAAAAAATATTCTGTAACGGTTTTAAGGGGAGTTACAAACATGTTTAATCTATTTTCTGAAATGTCTAATGATATAGTATTAGGTAAATTTATGAACTATCAAAAATACAATTGTATATGTATTTGTAAAATATGAAGCTTATTTATTCTCTATGACAACACTACAATTTAGCTAGTAAACTGTTTCTAGTTATAGCTTTAGGCAGCGAATCGACTTACAGAGGGTGTCCTGAAAGTGAAGAGACACTGTTTCCTTAGATTAAATTGGAGCGAATAAACTAAACATACCTTAGCACTTACAATTAGTGTTTCCGTAAAAAGTTATGGTGCCTTGAAGAAAAAATATTTTATCATTACACGTCGACTTCAGGGGAAGCCCAGCATTCCTAGCAGATAGCAGCCTTTACGGTATGCTATAATGCTTATTCGTTGATAGTGTTAAGCTTCTCTTTAAGTGGATGTGTACCAATTTTCAGCTTGATTTTCCATATTGTTTCGGAAATATACCCAATGTCAAAAATAGTTTTTATGTTTTAAGGGGTTGTAACTTTTTAAAGAAATACTTTTATACTAAGGTATGTTTGGTTTAATCGGTTCCATTTAACCTCAGGGAGCTGAAATTAAGCTGCGTCCCTTTACTTTCAGGACACCCTGTATATTTTGTAAATATTTATTGAAGTATTTGTTTAGTGCGTTACACAACATTACCACAGGGGGTTTAAAATACGGTGCACAGCAAATGGGTGATGGTCAACTGGGCGATCCACAATGAGTGACGATCAACTGGACGATAGCTAAGTGGGCTACAGTTAATTGGCGACAGAAACATAAAACTTTTTTCACGCTTAGCAGGCGAACCATTTAGTAGATAATTGTTTTAAATGTAACCTAATCTAACGTAATTAGTTGAGCCATTTTTTGCATAGGAAATTTCAATGTAACTTCTACATAACAACAAAAAAACATTTAATTAAAAGCGAAGTTTTTCACATTTAAGGTTTAGACCGTTCTGAAACACAAATTTCTTTTATTTGTATTGCATATTTGATATATTATTTTATCGCCCATATGTCTAGGCTACCGCCCAGTTGACCATTTCCCAGTTGTCTGTCGCCCAGATGACCAACGCCCATTCGCCGTCGCCTAGGTGACCGTGTCTGTCTAAAATAGGACATAGATAACCATGTTAGCACTTAATTGCTTTGTTAATTCCATGTAACGAATTAAACAAATTACATCACAAATATCTATGACACCGCCCCAAGTAAGATATGATACATTTAGAACAAAGCATGCAGTATTATAAACATTTAACTAACATGAAATCGAATAAAAATGAAAAACAAACACAAAGTGCTCTAACACGGAAGCAGAGCGGTGCAAAGCAAAGCAGCAAATTAACATAGAATGTTGTGTATGTGTTTCCGTAGTCCACGATTGCACTCAGATTTCAATTAAGACACATTCGAGAACACGAACCATCAGACATCGGATTTAATTCAAAGACTATTTTTCATTACAGGTAATAATAATAAAAAAGATATTTATTGTGAAGGTAAATTTAAAATCAACTACAGCCTTTCCATTATATTTTGATGGTAACTCCTCCCACAACCAATCACAGAATGATGTTTACACTCAAACGAATTTAAATTGTAGAAATAGTATATTTAACGTAATTTATAATAATGTTAAATATAGTGAAACAATTTAAACTGATTTTGGTATTAAGCTGTGTAAGTATGAAGTTTTATGTTGTTGTTCAAAGTATGCAAGTGGGTGGAATTAAAGCCAAGGTACAATAAAAAGGCCAAGTTTGTTTCATAGCTTTAAAAGAAACAATCGTAAGAGTACCTGTTGAACATACAAAGTATCCAGTAATCGAGAAAAAAGGAAACTTACCCTACCACTTGACTTGTTCACAATGCTACATATAATATTGATCTTTCATATCACAACCCTCGATAGTATTATACAGACATATTTTCTACATATAAATACAAACGCCTCTACTACATATTTGATTCTTGTTTATAATTTGATTATGTACTTGAATGAAGGCAGCATTAGACATTTTATCGTTAAATTGTTTAAGTATATATTTCGCAATTTGTACATATGTATATAAATATTTTAAGGTCTAGAGTCTAACACTTAAAAAATCAGTTTGATTCAATTCTTGGTACGATTCCTTATAAAGCATTATACCATATAATGATAAAGCAAGTATTGGTACTTGATGGTTGATGGTACTTTGCGTTAATCTCCAACAATGAAGCTATGGTACATGAATGTAATGCGCGGGGGAGGGGGATTCATTCGTCTTCCTATTTTTAATACCTCCATTTGACCACAATTTTCATAATCTTCAAAAAATAATTGCCTTATTGTTTTGTTGCTAGTAATGATATCCACTTAAATTGTAGCAAATGAGAGGAGGAAAAGCAAGCTAACTAATTGTTGTCTATCTACAGGATGCCCTGAAAATAAAGGGACGCAACTTAACTACAGCTTCCCGAAGTCAAGTGGTACCGATTAAGCCAAACATACCATGACAAAAGTGCTTGCTTAAGAAGTTATGGCGCATTAAAGAAGAAAAA
>JABXWE010017547.1:0-11869 GCA_014611495.1 Limonius californicus
CACCAAGCAAACAAGTCTCTTGGGTAGGCGTGGTGTGGTGTCGCTGTATTTTAGAGGTACACTCAGCGTCAATAGTACTTTGGCGGTGAATTTAAACGTGTAACATTGTGTATTTGCAAGTTTATTAATTTTTCTTATATACCTACGTTCTTATATATATATATTTTTTAAACTGTTAAAAGAAAATTTAGTAGACAAATTAGAAGAAATGGATTCTATAAATAAATACATAAATAGCAAACACTTAATAGACAAAAAATATATTTGGAGGTTATACGATAGTTTCATTTTAAAAATACTTTAAATTATCTATAAAATATATGCCTACCTTATTTCGAATAAGACGAACAAAAATAGTTTTAAACAAGACTGATTTCTTTTATAAAGATGAACGAAAGCAGAGAAATTTAAAAAATACAAACACGCGATAACCTGTCAATTTGCTAGCTACTTTCACTTTTGTCAGGGAAGGTACAACGCCAGCAGAACTTGTAGGTATTGGCTGAAACTTTTCCCGCCACGAATTTTTAAAATTAGTTGGCATATTTTCCGATGGACTTGTTTGGTTGGTGGCGCTGTATATACATACTTTTTACAATCAAATTTTGCTAAATCAGCTCCGTTAGTTCATCGTTTTACCGCTTGGTTTCTTTGGTGGTTGGCGCTGCTGGTACTTACGGCTGGCATCGGCAGTTTGGGATAATCCTATTATAATAAGAATGAGTTGGAATTTGACGAAAACTAGCAAACAGACGTAAGCAATGTAGCGATTTTTCTTCTTTGATGTTAAGGGCGAGTGATACCCGTACGAAATTTCTAACGAAGAGCGTTTTAAATGTAGGCAACACAACCAGCAATTTTCCATTTAGAATAATTTGTATCCAGAAAATACGTAACGTAAAAACTAGCGGAATATCTAGCGCTACCTGAAGTATTAACCCCCTACTGTGCAGGTTCCCTTGCATTGTAGGCTGGCTATATCACAGTTTAGACTTTAGAGTTTAAACCATAGCTGGGGGGTTGTTGACAATGAAATATATCTAATTAATTAATTTTTATTTTACGTATAATTTGATTGTATCCACAATAATAACAAATTTAGCTAAAGCTTATGTTTTATTTGATAATGTGGGTTCATCATTTTTCGGATTTGTTTTATTGTTATTACATAAAACAGTAAAATATAGGTATTTTAACAGTTATAACATTTTATTTCTTTTTCTTTATACAATTAATTTGTACATTTATAATGGAAATAGAATCCCGAACTTTCATACCTCTAGGAATGCGAGGATCTGCTAGCTCAGGTAAAATACAGTTCATAAAAAAATCTGTTAGCTTGGGTAACATCTTATTTTCTCAAAAACATTTATTTCTTACAATTCTAATTATTTCTAAGTCAACGTCTGTATATAAAACCAAGTCACAGTAATTTTTTTGTAGAATATTTAATTGTCCCTGAATTTGAAAATAATAAATATGATTTTCTTTTAAACATAATTTACCTTCGTCAATTTTTACACACAATTTTGTTTTACTATTGTCTTGCAGTTCTTGAAGAATTTTTTTATCTCTTATTGAAAACAAGCATTTCACTTCTACTAGTCCATCATCATTAACGAGACCATCCGAAGACGCTCCTAAATAAGGATAATCCTTCGAAATGAATAATCCACAGGGTGTGACTTTTAAATTAATTCTTTGTTCGTACAAATTAAGGGCCGTTTTCTCATGAATTCTGCCGTAAACTATCGCATTAATACTTAAATTTTTTGAACTATATAACATTGTTTTCACTAATACATGGCAAGATGTTGTAGCTCTTCTTATGCATATTCGACCGAAACTGGAGGCTGTAACTCTATTTCGACGAGTCTCATGCCACTTTACATTGTCATGTTGTCCGACTGTAAGTTTTTCTATCGCTTTCACGTCATCTTTAGGTAGAAAATCAAGAATTTTTGATTTTTCCGTTTCTAATTCGGCTTCTGTCAAATCAGGCTTATCGGCATCAGGTCCATAGTCTTTTGAGGCAAGTTCACCATCAGGAATGAATCTTCTTCTATTTCTTTTTAAGCTTCGTGCATATTGGCATCTCTTCTCCCTTAATTTACAGAATTTTTGAAATTGCGTACTATTATTTTCGTATACTAGGCATTGCTTATGCCATGAAGGACCTGAATTAAAGGATAAAGCAGCCCCATAGCACCGCCGTTGGAAAGATCCGCGTTGAATAAAATTAATTCTTTTCCCCCCAGAAAATTTCGCAACTAAAGACATGAATCTTTCTGCGTAGTTAGTTGTGACATTTCTGGTTAATCGGTTTGCCTTTCTCACTACAGTATCTATAATTTTATAAATTTCTTCTAATGTTGGACCGCTAGTTAACAATGGAACGAAATTTTCCTCTTCTGTGTCTTTTCTCCGACATTCGCTTTTACAGCCAGAATGGTCCCCAAAAACGTGATGTGGTATATTTCGTAAATCTTGACACAATTCTTCTGTGGAAGATTGTTGAGATTTAGAAATAGCTGATCTCACGGCCACACTAAGTCTTGTTAATCTCGATTTAACAATACGTCTTGATGAAAGTTCATATTTTGTATTTGCTGCAAGTTTATATAAATGCGAGGTAAATGCTCGTGTGACATGATTAGCGCACTCAAGCTTTAAAACGTATCTACCATAACTAACATTTTCTAAAATTCTCGTATATACACTAGAATCTCCGTCACCAATCACATACTTATATCTAAGATTATATTGGATTTCACTTTCGTTAAAACCTTGTACAATAATGTCTTGTTCCATACCGGAAGAGGAGCCGCTATAATTTTTAAAACACTGTAACAAAATTTATTTTTTATGCCTATATACAATAATTTTTTTGTTTGCATTCCTATAATGCATGCAACCCCTGACAACGACGAATAACTTTGACCATACGAACGTTTTGCCCATCCTCCGTCAACTACTACACTTATATAGGGTATTCCATTTTCCACGTCACCTCTTTCAATTGCTAACTGCTTTTCTTCTTCTGCGACTTTGCACATTTGTAGATGAAGTTTCGACTCCCACACTTTTCCAACTTCTGTTTCTAATTTTCTGTAGTACTTTCCCGACATCATTGGTAAGTCCATGACAGAAAACAGTTCTTCACATTGCGAATATCCTATTCCAACAGATGTTGCTCCCCAAACCACCAAATTATTTATTGTACTTGTTGGAGGTTGCAATAAAATATGCATGGTCTTCTCACACGTGCCACAGTAGTAGTACAATGTTGACATAACTCCTTTTCTAATTTCTTTTTTGAATACCATTTTTCCCATTATACACTTTGTATCGTGAATGTAGATTTTCTGCATTTCCTTTATGAAAAAGTTAATGTCGACGATACGAGTTCCAGTAAGAATTGGGGCATTGGAGTTGGAAGTTGTATCCGGTTCTATTAATAAATCCGGCAAATCTTGGTTTGCAAGACTGAAATTATAAAAATTAAAATTTAGAAACCAAATTACCGGGTGTAAGTTACACCCCATCTTAACTTTTGAAATACGCCTACAAAAGCCAAAATAAAAAAATATATAGCTTATTATACGCAGAATGAAAAAAGCTTTCAAATGGAGTATCGGTCGACCCCCCTTGCTATTTAAAAATTTTGCGTCAATGGGGCCGGGATTCCACCGGAACATGAATTAAAGTTTAATTTATATCTAAAGTTTTTTATGTAGAAGTATTTCAAAAGTGAAGATGGGGAGGGGCGTTACTTTTGGAACGCAGCGGAAAAAATCCATTTTTAAAAAATAGTTTCGTAAATTTATTTTATAGAGAGTCCATATACAAATTGATTTTTCTCCATGGATTTTTTTACAATCCTGTATGGTATACCTAAAAACAAGTTTACATGTACACTTACTTTTGGAAATACGGAACGTGTGCATCTTCTGAAACGTTGATAGCATTTTTAATAGAACGTAGAACTGTTTCTCTTGTTCTTCGTTGCCGTTGTGCTTTGGAAACGCTTCCGCGCTTTCGCACAATACACGTACTTCGCATTTTGATGTTAATTAACCACAAAAAAAGAACAACACTGATGCCGATAACGATAACAAAAACAATATAACAACAGGAAACAAATAAAAACTAAATCGCAAAACTTTAACGCGTTAAGTAAAAACACAGTATGATCAACGTAGCAACGCTATAAACAGTGAACTGAATTTTCTCGAACTTTCAAACATTGTTCAAAACCCTAGTAATTTAACTATTACTAAGAAAAATACGTATTTATCCTAATGGCTAAGAAATAACAAAATTACTCATACCTGCCTACTCAGAAAGATTAAAATGTTTAACACGGTCGCGTCCTAATGGCGGTAATCCTTTAGAAGACTATCTCTTTTCTCCAGGAACATCTTTGTTTATGCATATTTTGATGCAAATTTATAATTTATTTTAGACAACTTACTCCTTATTTATTAAAGTATGATATTTTCAAAAAACTGATTGCATGCAGAATTATTTATTCTAGGGTATGACAAAATATTAATTAAGATCGATGCAAAATAACGATAATATATGCATTTTTTCAAGATTAATAAACAAAGCTCTATTAAAACAAGCTTAAAAATAGGTATTTATTAATAAGAATTTGTCATACCCTAGATCAAGTTATGTTTAACGCCCATTTAAAAAAGAAGTTAATTCGCGTGAAAATTACCCACGTTATTGTCTAAAAACCTATTTTTTGATCCAATTAAATTACACGATTAATTTTTTTTATGTAGCAATTTAACGTGGAAGCAATACTTTCTAAGTGGTAGTATATTAGTTAGCGCACCCCAGTAAAGAGTAAAAAAATATTTTCATACTGCAAAGTTTCGGGTATACCTTACCCTTAAATAGCAGAATAAATTACTGCATTTTGTAAATTTTTGTAACAATAAATGTAGAATTAAATACAAAATGTACACTATGAAACTAGATATTATTTTCGCTTTTACTAATAGCAGTTTATTTTCAAAGACACATTAAAAATTACAAAAGAAACTACGAAATTAATTCCTAACAGTAAACATATTTAAATAGAAAAATAATTTATAATAGGTATCCATCACTACCTCATTTTTTCTTTAAATACACGGTTCACATGGACAAATGTCTTAAACGCCGCGAATCTAAAAGTTCTGGAAGTAAAGAATTAAGATGAAAGTCGTCTAATTTTTTAACCATACTATTCCAGAATGTTCTATCCCTATGAATTTCTTCAATGCAAACACCTGTGGGTGTCCAAACCACCAAATAACAGATTTCTTTATTTGTTATTTGCAGTTGCCCTTGTATCTTTGGTACATAAATTTATGCGTGGAACGTAGTTTTAGCGAATCCCCTTCTAATTTACTGCAGTTAATTTTTTTCTGTAACACTCCTTCTTGCGACGTTAAATTTTTACACGAGGCTGGGCATTTGATTTCTATTATTGCATTGCCGTCTTCTGTTATACGATCTGGACTGGCGGCTAAATATGGCTTTTCCGTATCAACATACAGCTCTACAATTTTTGTTTTCATGCCATAAATGGCCTCAAATGCATCGACTGCATTTTGTTCATTTTCTTGCCCATGTCGTGTATCCTTATTTCCTTTAAATGTCGAATATAACAACCCTTCTACAGTTTTAGCGGTTGATTTTGTATGGCGCATACGACAAATTTTCCCAAAATTCGATACAGTAATACGCAGTTTCCGCTCGCGCTTCCATAATTCTGAAAGAGTTGGTTCTCGAGTATCAATTTCTAGCTGTGTTGGGTCCGTGCTTGCTAATTGATCTAAAAATATATTTTTTTGTTGCAAAACGCCTCTTCGTCCATATCCGGATAATCCTCAATATTTATACCGTAGTTCTCATCTGGACCAGCAATCTGATGACCCCTTTTTTTAAAAACTGCAAAATGAAATAATATATTAATAAAATCTCAAATATCATGTAACCAAAAAAAAACTATGAACCGATGGTACAACTCACCTTTTCTTTTGCTGTTGTACGATCCCTTTCTCTTCATCTTTTTGAAATAAAGTTTTGTGAATTTTCCAGGTCTGTATTTAGTGATTTTTTTGTAAGCTCTTCGTGGTAATTTCCATCGCTATTAAAAGATAAAGCAGCTGCTGTACAACGTGTTTCATAAGCACCTTTTAATGAGAAGTTAATTCTCTTGCCTCCGATAAATTTTGCGACGATGGAATTATACGATTCAGCAAGGTTATTATCTATGTTGTGAAGTAAACTCCAGGAGTTGTCTGCTATTCTCTTTGTTTTCTTCATTATTTCCTCGTAAACATGGTAGCTTTTTAAAAGGGGAATTTGATTCTCCTAAATGAAGACACAAGATGATAAAAAATATAGGTTAAAATATATTATAATATATGAATATACTTCTCCAGATTCCAGTTTGGCTTGCCTTTTTTCCGCACTACAAAAATAATCCCGGCATTTTCTGTGATCACCAAAGACGTGGTGCGGACCATTTAGGAGGTCTTCCTTCAAATTTAGAATTTTTGTTTTGAAGTCTTCGTCTTTTTTGAACCAGTACTTGACTGCTCCCGATACTGCCAAACGTAATTTTTCAATTTTAGTTTCAATCATTTTTCTCACCTAATTTTTCTCTTTGTAAACTATATTAATCAAACTTTAATAGGTAATATGTGAAAAAAACAAAAATCATTTTATAAATAATTACTTAGATGTTTAATGAAACCAAATAACAGTTCTTGCTTTTAGTAAATTCAAACGGTAGGGTATTACAAGCGTAATCCGGGCCCATACTGCGTTAAGCTTTTAATCCTTGATTTCTTGCAATACTAAATAGAAACTTTCTTATTTTAAAAAGCTGCATAATGAGTTGCATAACTGCATATTTATAGTTTTACCTACCGCTGGAAGGCCCTTAAGTTTCATCTATGCATTTTATTAAACATTCTTGTTTGAAACAGAGGTGAAGTTAACCATTCCATTGTAACTTTATTGCATAAGGCGAAACCTCGTAAAAAGTTACTAGTTGAGCCAATTTTACACTCACAACAATTCAATTGTTAACTTAAACTGATTGAAAAACCACTGGTTTTACAAATTCTTGTAGTTGATTATTTATTTAATTTTGGTAAGGCATTATGAGTCGCAGACACCCCAGTTTTCTAGTTCCAAAAAATGTTATCGATACTTAATCGTTTAGTCAGTAAATTTATTTGCCTTCTATTCTCCATTTAAATTTTAACCCACACGTATTAGCATTATACCCGTTACTGCAATGTCAGGTTTAATTAATTGAGAGTTTTCCATTTAGTCAATTTACCTCCCTCGCTGTTCACAATTAAGTTTTAACTCACGTTTGCTAGTTTTAGATCTAGTGGGCGGTTCAATTCCCAGTACCGGAACATCGTATTTGCAAGTAGGACTGTTGACACTTTCCGTGGTTCGTATCCCACGGTTAGCTGTAGGTCCTCTGTGTCTACGTTGAAATACGCAACACAGGTATTGGAGAGAAGATCGCTACGTCTCGCAAGAGACAATGCACTTATAAATGTAATGTCGAGTACTTATTCAAGTTCTTGTTAAATCAGCTAAACGATAATCTATATCGATAATTAGTTAGATTTTTGCCAACAGTGACTAGATTAAATTTGCTAATGCAGTGACCGATTAGAATTTCATTTGAATAAACCAATAGTCTTCCATTTATAAAATTCCGTGTCTGGCAATATCCGTTGAGCAATTGTCCGGCATTTCGCTTCCGGTTAAAAGTTTCTATTAAATTAACCGATACGATAAACTGTCTTTTATGTTTAATTATTTGATTATACCCGTTGACAACCATCTCCAGTTAGATTTCTATCGGTAATTACTCGTTACATTTGGTACTATTCTGGTGGTGAACAATCAGTTTTACTTCCAGTTAATTTTGTCGTCTTACAACGTTCTGTAATTGTCTTAATTCCGATACTTCGGTTTTAGTAAAAGTTGCTGTTAAATTACCCGAAAGATAATCTGTCTTCTATGTACATTTATCTGATTATATCGGTTACTGCAATAACCAGTTACAGTTCCACTCGGATTAATCAGCAGTTTTTCTGTTTGAATTAACATGTGTCGGCCTTCCGTTTAGTAAATTTGCTTGTCTTGCAATATCCTGTTTCTGTTTGGTATTGCGGTTGCAGGTTAACGTTTCTCTTAAATTAACAAAACTTTTAATCTGTTTTCCAACGTTTGGGGAGAGAACAGATATACTAGCCCTATCCTATCGATTAAAGCAACGAAAACTTGTGATACCCCGTTCAAATTTTAGCTTTTTACGACTTCAACAAAAATATAGATTAGTTACGGCAATCATTATCATAAATCAAGAGATGTGAGAATTTAGAAACAAGAGGATAGGACTGTTTTGATGGATAAGGGTATCGCGTAGTCTAGACCATTTTAGTAGCCACTTGCAATGTAAATTAAGATAAGGGTTTCCCTTAGTCTATCCCCAAGGAAATATCAGGACTATAACGTGATCCTGACAAACCCGCAATAGATTAACAGGGTGGTAGATAGTTCTTTGATTTTTGAGCACGCGCCATGAATCTTTCAGCAGGAAAATGTTCCTAACTCGCAGTAGGAACTTCAGCGCGGAGTTATGTGGTTCGGCTGTTATAGATGGAGTTAGTAGACTAGTGGCGTACTAACCGCGGGAAAAAGGAACTGCGATTTTTCGAGCTCCATGGTAAGAATCATACCGAATTAATATGGATACTACACGCCCAATATTCTTATTCAATATGCATCAGTTTGTTTTTGAAGATCTAAGTTACAAGAAGTTGCAGCAAAAAAGACGATTAAGAACATTTTTATGCGCTTGCTCTGGACTTGGAATAATTATTCCGTTATATAAAACTCTAAACGGTGCTGAGCGGGCAGTTAACGTAACGTATAATTGCGTCTTGTGTATATTTACTTATTTCCGAAGTAGTATTTTAGGTTAATCGGCAATAATAATTGGAAATAAGAAACAATTTTAATAATTTCAACTAATAAAAACTGTTGCTTGCTTTATCTACTTACTGATTTATGGTTTAGCTTATTACTAATATGTATATATAATTTCTCTACACCATAAAAATTTCCACAAACATTAGCTACTTGTCACGGTAATAACAATCTCAGTTCTTGACAAAAACAATCTTAATATACTTATTTTTTGGGTAACTATAATTTTTATAGCACACAAAACAATCTAGCAATAACTACAAACGTCACATTCCATTTATACCGTGTGTTCAAAAAGTAATTACATAAGGGTTGGCCGTGGAAAATAAAAGTAATGTCAACGCAAGCTTTAAAATTCATTAACTGTCATCACTGTTGTTGTTGTCGTACGTTTATATTGAAAATTCAATTAAGTTACAATTACAATGGTTTTTACAATAGAACACAAAACATTTATGATTGAATCATATTTGGAAATGGTGTTCGAAAGAAAAGCGAATGGATTTACAGTGCCGTGCCATGTTTAGAGGAATTTCGGCAACAATTTCCAGATATTGATACCTTTGAAGGAGATTTTTACAGCGTACTTAGAAGATGTGTTGATGTATTCCGAGATACAGGGAGCATAGAGATACAGCTGGAAGGCCAAGAATTCGTACGCAAAATACAGTTTATGTGTTGGTTGAGGTTTGAACGAGCAACCACTACATCACTACGAACACTTTCGCAAGAGACTGGTTTTTCATTAGCAACTTGCCATACTAGTGTCAAAAAAGATATAATGCTGTTCCCATACAAAATCCTTGCTTTACCTGAGTTGCTGCCAGCAGATCATAATAGGAGAATTTTGTATTGTCAGTGGTTCCAACAAAATTTAATGAACAACGACGAATTGCTAAATTTAACGTTTTTTTCTGACGAGGCCTGGTTCACCCTTTCGGGGTATATAAACTCACAAAGTATGAGGTTATGGAGTGCTGCAAATCCGCATACTTTTCACGAATCTCCCCTTCACCCATTACAAGTTGGTGTTTGGATTGCTGTGTCTCGAAGACGTATTATCGGACCCATATTTTTCGACGAAACTATTACTGCTCAGAGATACCGGAATATTGTATGTGAATTTATTAATCAGCTTCATGAGGATGAGCTCCAGCAAGGCTACTTCCAACAGGATAGCGCGACGGCCCACACCGCTCAAGAGATCCTCAATTACCTTCGTGAATTTTTTGACGATCGAATAATTAGTTTACTTTCAAATCCACAATATCCATCTAGATCACCAGGCTTGACTATTTTAGATTACTTTACATTCCCTTATCTGAAAAATAATGTATACAAGACCCCTATTAACAATATCGAGGAACTACATGTTACGGGCCACTCGAGCTTTTTCGACGACCCGTAACCAGATGGATGGAAAACGGCCTCAGAGCCGTAGGGGAGTAGGGGGAGTTCGTGAAAATCGCTTATGGGAGAAAATCTTTAGTTGTGTACAGGGCGAGTCAAAATAAGTGGGCGCCACCTTCCAAATCCAGCTGTTTGTAAGTCCTCGTGGAAGGCCGAGAAGCCAACAGCTTACGGGAATGGAACTTACCGTTATTGTGCCTCCTCCTACATATTTAAAGCTTGCAAAATTCTTACACAAACAAGTACAAAAGACTCAATAAGAGGCAGTAAACTTTAGACACACATATAATTAAATGGTTAAAAATGACAATACAAGAAAATGACAAGTGATAACGCTATAAGTCTGAATTACATAATTTTAATTTTTGAACGTTCAGAAAAAAAATTCGCTGCCACTGGTGCAACGGGATTTACGTTTTGCATACAGCTACGTACCACCAGTGACGCTAAAGTTCACAAAAATAACAGAATATAATCTGGTAGTTTTATAATAAACCACTAACACCACATACGGCGACTGAAGGTCGTTTTTTTGTTGGATTTACATGAAGTTAAATTTGAAGTCTGTAAGTTAACGCGAGCAAAAAAAGGTTCCTTTATCACAACACAAAACTGGGTGTTTTTACCTTGAATTCCGGTGGATGGCTTAAAACGAGGTAGGCACAATGTAGAGGCGATTTCCAGATCCAGGCCCAAAAAAAGAGAAAGAAGACAACGTTCTTCGGGGCAGCGTTGGGACGAGATGTAGCTGTTACGCCCCTGTAGAATGCCAAGTTGCTTTCAACGAGGTCAGTTAACGTGGAGACAGAAGCGAGACTTTTCGGACGACGGGAACAAAACAATTTCCAGCAAAACACTTGCACGGTTTCTTTTTTTTTCTTTTCACATCACAAACATCCGAACTGAATCGACGGGAGTAATTATAAGCTTTAATTGTCCAAAACCAAAGCGAACATTCTGCTATTTTTTTTTTTGTATATCCGACTTAAGTCGATTTAATTTTGCTCTACAGCAAACAGTAATACGGTAAAATTTAACAGAAGCGCCACGAAGGAAAAGAAAACGATATTCGAAATTACGTCCGTCTCTCTTAAGGGTCTAGCTTCGACTGCCTTTCCCCCCGCTGCAGAACAGTCTCCAACCTAATTTTTATTCTAGAAGGAATACCACATGCAGGTTTTAGCAAAACCCTCGGGAAGCAATATTGAAATACTAATGCAGCAGAAAAATGAATTCTGAGAAGTGCTTTCTAGCTCGGCATACGTGGCTCACAAAGAAAAAAAAACAGCGAGACAGGTTTGATAATAAATTAATTTTTGAACGGAAAATACCAACAAAACTGTAGTCAATACAAAAAGGCCATTAAAATTGCGTTTTTAAGTTCTATGGAGTGGCCATTAGATGGTGATCAATTCAAATAAAGCGGCACAGC
>JABXWE010017548.1:0-10587 GCA_014611495.1 Limonius californicus
TTACAAGCCTTGTAAGTCTATTCGTTACGAGGCGAGGTTTTAGGATAGCGCTTGAACAACCGTTTTGAGGAAAATAACTCTACTGTTAAATAAAGATATGAACAGTTTCCAGTATGGGAAAGTCCAGGGAGGCAGCCGCGTCCACTTATTTATTGTTGTATGTGATAGCGCTTACTAGGGTTGGGCTATAATAAAATTCACATATTATGGATATTCTATATCAAAATTATATTGATGTATTACGATATTAAATTTCGAAATTATAAAAAAAGTCGATTTGTTTGGAGATACGAGACACTAGGCAAAAGTAGTTTAAATATTTTCCCAATAATTAAATATTTTTTGAGTAAACTGTGAATTGCTGTAGTTTTTGTTATACACTCCCTTTCATATGAAATGCACCAGCCATTAAAAATAAAGCTACGGATTTGAAGCTTTGCTAAAATAATGTTTCATTATTGCGTATGAAATGATCAGGTTTTCATAATAAAAGATTAACAACACAGCAATTCAAGCATTTACTCGTCGTGGCAAGCTTTCTATCAAGTGGTCTATGTTGTCCTGGGGTATCTCGTTCCATATAACCTCAAGTTGGTATTTCAGCTCGTCTAAGTTGTTAGGAGCTCTTGGCAATAATCTTAGTCGCCGGCCCATAATGTCCCAAAGATGTTCGATCGGTGATAAGTCCGGTGATCGTGCAGGCCAGGGCAACATTTGCAATTTTGCTTGTTGGAGGTACGTTCTGGTAATGCTTGCAGTGTGTGGACATGCGTTATCCTGTTGGAAAATACCGTTTGGCAACGTCTGCATGAATGGTACTAACACCGGTTCCAGGACATTATGAATACAGCGATGAGCATTGAAAGTGCCTAGGACGAACACAAGAGGTGATCTTCTACCGAAACAAATCGCACCCCAAACCATAACTCCACGTGTTAAAGCTATGGCGTCGTTCAACAAAATCTAGATTTCGTCTTTCTCCTCGATATCGACGTACCTTCTTACGGCCGTCATTTGCCCACAAACAAAATCTTGATTCGTCACTGAAGACAATGTCGTTCCATAGATGATTCCAATGCTGCCGCTCTTGTCACCAACCAAGCCTTGTGATGTGCATTTACAGGGAGCCGTTGGAATGGACGGTAGGATCCCAGTACAAAAGAATAGATTCTTCTGTACATTGTTGCCATACACACGCGGCGGCGAAGAGCCCGCATCCAGTCTATAGCAGCTGACCTTGTTGTTTGAAAGCGATCTCGTGTAGCCATTCTTCGAAGAAGTCGATCTTCACGAACATTGCTGCTACGTGGAGGTCTACCAGCTGGACGATGTCGCAGAATGCCTTCTTCTGACCAAGTAGACCATATTCGTGCAACTGTAGTGTGGTCGCGATTTACCCTTCTACCAATTTTACGAAAAAAAGTTTAGCTTCTTTCATGCCGATAATTCGACCTCTATCAAAATCGGAAATGTGGTTAGAATTTCTACGTTGTCTTACTGGAGGCATTTTGAAACATTAATTCTGTCACAAAACATAACAAAATATGGAAACAACTAATTAATGTTTACTAGATATTGTTTTGTTTCTAAGCAACAAGTCGATGAAAGACCGTGGACGAACACCACAACCACTTGATTTTTTTAATGGAAATAGTGATCATTTTATACGCAATAAGAAAACCTTATTTTAGCAAATTTTCAAACCCGTAGCTTTATTTTTAATGGGTGGTGCATTTCATATGAAACTGAGCATATACTGAGATCCCCTTTTAGTTGTCTTTTCGAATATTAATACTCTCGATTCTAGAACACCCTTCTGGAACGCATTAAGTTCGAGAACCGAGGGTCCATTGTATATTCATATCTCTACATCAGAAAGTTCTTGAGAAAAAACAAAACGCTGCTAAGATAGTTACCTATGGCATTTCTATTGCACAAAATTATAAAAATCGTCAGAATGACAATAGGATGCAAAAATTTGTAAAAAAGCTTGAAGCCACGACAAATCCCAAGGTTGTGCGTGATGTAACTTACATTTTCGCGCAATTGTTCCTAATAAAAAAAAGTGAATTTACTAGCCCCGTAAGGAAAGGGGCGCAACAATCACTCTCAGCTGTCTTTACAGGAATCTTCACATTACTTTTAACACTGATCTAAATAAAATCAGAGTTGAGTTTAACAAGGCATTTAATTAAATTAAAGAAGCGGACGAAATACACGCAAAATGGTTAAATTAGTATAATTTGGCAACGAACAAAGATCAACATTATTAAAGAAAACAGGCTGAAACATACACTCTTAAGATTAAACAAGGTCACGCACAGGTAAACCCAAAACAATTAAATCTAAGCCAATAACACCTTAAAAAAGATCTGCAGAAAGGCCTTGTACACGCAGTATTTTGTTATATTGCTATAGTTCTTCGAATAAAACATCCAAAATATAAATTAGTTTTAGACGATTTCACAATCAACGGCGTGCGTTTCAGATGGCCTCCCCTCGGTAAACTAAATAGAGCAGCTGAGGCGTGACTAACAAAGGTTTAGAAAATTTAATGGACAATTGACCCTTCAGGGGGGTGTAAAGCTTGAGTGAGTCCCTGGGTGTAGTGGTGAAATTTTTTAGAGTTAGCTTCTCTCGAAACCATTTGCTTTTGGCAGATTTTTCAATATTGTGACAAAATTTCCCAAATCGGTATTTTAAGCGATATTTTCCGAATTTTTTGGAAACTAAATACATATTTCCCATTTCGGACGTAGCATGAATGATACCGCAGAAAGTGAAAGTAGTTACGTATTGGTAAATTACATTGAATCGGGCGCCCGGGGGTAATTTTAATTCTACGTAACACTCAGGTCGAGAGCTAGGGCCTGACTTCCGTCTTTTCTCCGCACTTAACAGTGTGTAGGCTCCGGTTCAAGATGGGTTTGCAAAAAGCTAAATAAACGTCGTGGATACAGAGTGAGGCCGAACTCCACAGCCTGCCTACATAAAAATAGAGTATCCCACAAAAATATTCCTGCTGATTTTAAAAATTATTTTTTTTTCAAATTAAAACGTTCAATATTGGACGTTTATATGAAGAGTGCTCATAAAAAGTCTCAAGTGACTGTTCTGAATTTGATCTGTCAGTTCAAATTAGTGCGGTATTAACATAAAATGCAAAATAAAACAAAGAAACATCTACCTGGAGTCATATAGCGAGAAACAGAGTTGCGCCGATACTGTTTTTGCAGATACTTTTAAATGCTGTATTTTGCATTTACAAATTAATTTGTGCCAACTGTTATCGATTGCAGTCATTAGGGCGTTTATTTACGAAGTTTAAATTAATTTTAAAGAAACCCAATTCCCGAAGTATCAGTATTATATGAAAGAATGACAACCCGCAACGAAGAGTCTAAATGCTTCTGCTGAAACGCCAGACTCTCGCTCGGTTGGTGCCGTTTTTTATTATTTGTTTTTATAAATATTTAGTTTCTTGTTAATGTTAGCGGTATTAACAATTTGTTTTTTTTACTTAATTTTATTTGTTGTCTATTTGTTGTAAATATATTTTTTGTTATTTGTCAATAATTCCTTAAACCCTACTTGTAGTAAAAGTGGGCACGTATGATATTAACAAATAAAGGAAAAACTAGATTAGTAAAGGAATTGTCCGTACCGCTAACGTTAACAACACATTAAATTTAAATCTAAAAAATGTAAAAAGTTATCGCCCAGGAATTTGAACTAGTGCTTTTCGCGTTACAACCTGGCCTTTCAACACATCAGTTCATTTAACCTCTTTGTTGTGCAGTGTCATTAGTACATATAATAGTCGTATAGGTAAACATGTAAAATAAACAAATTAACGCTTTAAGGACTAATTTGTAAATTTTTGTAATATTTCAAATAACTGAAGTATCAAGCTGATTCGTCTGAGGAGAGACATATTATTTATTATATATCTCCGATCAGGTGTATTTGTGCGGGGCACAACCTGCAGATCCGCACGGGGCGGCCCTGGTTGCAGTAATCCCCAACCAATGTGATGAACGTAGCCGTTTGAGATTTTCATATATCTATAAAAACGTTTAAAAACTTATATAATGCACATATTTATAGCGTATTAATATTCCGTAAAAATTTTTATAAAACCGGAAGTGATGATTGGCAGCAAAGTTTCAGAAAAAGTTTATTAATTTGTTCATTTTGAGGCTATATTGGATTGTTTACTATTTAATGGAAATGTTTATTCTAAAAGCAGGGAATTAACACACGTCATATGTCCGTTGAAACCATTAGAGTTTGACATTGAAAAACTGCGTAACATTATAGACGAAAACCCTTTTCCACCTCATGCAAGGGATTGCATTGTAGAAGTTACGTTAACTGGGTTGCCTATATGGCATACTCTGGTTAGATGACTTTTAATGCCTATAGTGTGTAATACATTATAAAATGTATTTAAGAAATGCTGTGGGGTGTGCAAATTGTTCTAGCTATTGTGTTGTATTTTGATCAGGCGAGATCTAGGATGCGGTTTTCAAAGCATCTTTATACACTCTAGTCATAATTGACCCATTATACACCTTAACTATACTTTACTTCTTATCCGACAGAAGGCGACAAAAAAATTACCCCGACCTTGGTTGGATTCGAACCCCCGTCCCTTGGGTCTATAGGCTATTATGCTAGCCGCTAGACCGCCGAGGCCGGTAGTTGTTGTAACTACGTTTAAGTATTTTTAATTAATATTTTAAAAATTGACAATTTTATAAAAACGAGGTGAAATTCACAAACGCTACTATAAGATTGGTGTTACATTTAACAAAACAATTAGTAGCGTATGGAACCTCTACAGCTTTGGTACTAACACCATACGATTAAAATTAACCCATTAATATCTTGCTACCACGAGATGAGGTAACGCCATGTAACTTTTTGTTTTTAAATCTATTATTCTGCAATTTTAAACTGAGATATAACCCCTAAATGCGATACTTTACGCATTTTTAACCTTCGTTTTCACTTCCGGTTTGGCCTGAACTTATATTAACTTTTTAATTTTTAAATACAACTACCTCCGTTTTTTGTGTTAATCTTACTCGTTGTAAAATTTGCAATACCTGCCGACGGTATTTACACCGTAAAGTCAGCTTAGCTAGAAAAGGATGCAGCGTCGCAACTTAGGATTTTCTTTTTAATCCTACTCTGGTCTTGTGATATTGCGGCTACTGTACTGGAATAGCCTTCAGGTGGCCGGTGACAGCCGTTTGAATGTTTTCCAGTGTCCCAAAATGACGTCCCTTGAGGTGATTTTTCAGTCTCGAGAAGAGGAAAAAGTCACAAGGGCGAATAAGGAGGCTGAAGGCTGAGGAGCCATAGTAATGTTCTTACTGGCCAAAAAATCGTTTTTTGAAATTGCCGTGTGACAAGACGCATTGTCGTGATGCAACACCAAGTTGTTCTTGATCTTTGGTCTCACACGCATGACACTTTTTCGAAGTCTTTCAAGAACCCTCTGTAAAAGTGTTGACTAACTATTAGACCTTGAGGCACAAACTCTTTGTGAACGATTCCCTGGCTATCAAAAAAGCAAATCAGCATGCATTTGATCTTCGACTTGCTCATTCTAGCTATTCTTGGCCTTGGTAAGGTTGAAGCGTGCCATTCCATGCTCTGGCGCTTGGTTTCCGGGTCATACTCAAACACCCAAGACTCGTCACCAGTAATGACACGTTCCAGACAATGGGGATCAGTTTCAATCGATTCCAAACAATCAAGGCACCTTTCCCTCGTGAAGTCATTTTGGTTCTGCGAAAGGTTTTTCGGAACCATTTTTGCACAGATTTTTCTTATCACCAATTCATTGGTCAAAATCTGATGAACGTTGGTGTGAGTCAAATTCAATTCTTGCCCGATCATTCTGACTATCAACCGACGATCTGAACGCACAAGATCTCGGACTCTGTCGGCATTTTCATCGGTTCTTGAAAATGAAGGCCTTCCGCTGCGAGGTTCATCTTCAATCGACTCTCTTCCTTTTGAAAATGCCTTAAACCACCGACAAAACACTGTCTCCGTAGGCCTGCCGAAGTTTTGCAAAAGTTTCCGTTGCACTGTGCCCAAGTCTGAAGCAAAATCTGATAGCATACCGTTGCTCGAAATTGATGTCACTTATTTTCAGAACGCAGTAGAAACAACTGTTTCACGAAAAAAATCGCTATGGACAACCAAATGACTCTAACGAATTCAAACTCGTACTTCCACTCCCGCATCTCCAGTGTTGCCGGATCGAACACTACGCTACCAGTCTCATTACTTAATTTACAAACCTCGAATTTACGTTTCTTGTCGAAGAAATGCCTTTTTAAAAATAATTCTTTATTTCAAAAAGACAAAAAACGGAGTTATAAAAGCGTCTTAAATTGTAGGCAGCAAATTATAAACTAACTACTTAATTCTAAAAGCATTTTCTTGTCACATCCGCACAGACCGCATTATAATCTATTTCTAAGTAATCGCAAAGCGATAGGGCATTATCAGTGCAGAGCAAGCTAGTCTAAATACGTTAACTCCTCCATCCTCAGAATGAATATTATATATTTTTTTATTATAATATTCATATTACAATACTAATTTTTAAAAGTTATTTATCCTGAGTGGATTTACATTGAATTAAGGAAGTAGAGTTGAGTTCAACATCTTTATCGTTAACTATTTGATTTGAGGATATCGGTTTAAGCAATTTATTTATGATTAATGTACGTTTACGATAAATACAAAGGATTAAAGATATTACAATTATTAACATTACGAGTACAACAATTAAAGAACTATAACTTATGTGCTTATAATTAATGGGATCGATATTTTGGAGGGTCGACATTTCTTTAGTTAATTTTGCTTGGCTTTGAACGAGGTTATGAACGTTAATTGATGATAAGTCAACTTTGGCAATTTCAGTGTGTACTGATTGCGATATTTGTAATTTACCGATAGATGCAATTTGGATTTGTTTTTCTTCTGTAGAGGACGATTCGAAAGTAGTTAAAAGTTTATTTTGATTTATTACGACAGAACAATCGTTAGTGATATGAAGTAGTATTGATCCAGTAACGATTTTTCTATTAACAGAATTTGCACATTTTATGTCGATAATGGTATCATTAGGGGAACATAAGATCCAAGTGGATGGGTTTAATTTTATTATTTTAATTGAATGTAAATGGAAGATAAACGGTTGACACGTTTGATTGTTTTTAAAGGTCAATAACTGGGTTTCACATAGTTTCGAATTAGGTATTATGAAATGATTATTTTGTGAACAGAAGTAGTGTGAAAGGGTAACTTGTCTGCAATGATCGTTATTGATTGGAATACTAAATTCTACGTTAAAGAGAAGTGTGTTATAAGTAGGTATTATCATTTGAAAATATTCATTATTAAAAGCAGGAAATGGGATCAATTCAATATATTGATATTCTGTAAATGATTGTATGAGAGGGATTTCATAGATAAAGATAAATGTAGTATTTTTTTGATAGGCTTTAATTTGTATTAAAGATTCGTATAAATGTAAGTTTCTCAGTTTAACAGGATATGGTAGTTCTAAAGTTCTTTTAGTAGTTGCTTGTAATTCTTTAAGATTTTCTGAAATATGTTCTAACGCAGATAGTAGATCATGGTTATCTATTAATGATAAATGTAATTGATGATTTTGTGCAAAAGTAAGGGATGTCTCCAGGTCGGTACAGGTTGAAATGAATAATTCTAAAGATTGAATTGATTGATCAACAGCAGCATAAGTGGATAGTGTTCCTAAAATTTGATGAATGTCTAGTTTAATGTCGAGAATAACTTTATTTAAATTCTCATTTAAGAGTTCTTGGTTTTTTGCAAGGGTTTTAATATTAAAAGTAAAAGTATTGATAGTGTCATTTAAAATTTGGGTTTGTTCTTGTAGTATAATTTTTTGAGTATCGGAAGATTTAATTAATTTGTTAATAAGTTCATCGTATCGTTTACCGTCTTCGGCGTTAAGGTTACCGGTGATAAATTTTATTATATCGCCGAGTCCATCGGCTATTGATCTTTTTGATTTAGTTTTTGTATGAATTTCAGGAAATAATTGATTAATTAATTGATCAGATTTATCCAAATATTGTTGTAACAATAATAATTGATTTTCATAGTTAAAAATAATATTTTGAGTGGTAGAGGAGGATTTATATAAAAGCGAGTAGTGTTTATTCTTAAGCAAAGCTATAGTATTAAGCAAATTATTTCTAAGCAATCTATAATTATATAAAATAGGGGAATAATCTACAGTTTTTATCAGGGTCCATGAACTTTCTTTCATGAGGGCCTTTCCTTTGACTAAGGGATATAGTCCAGGGTTGTCATATAAATGTTGAATTGTTACTTCGCTGTAGACGAAGGTCCAGGCGAGGGTGAAGAATGCAATTGTCCTGAAAAGGGCATTAGGTCGTTAGCATGTCTTTTAATTATCGTGTTATTAGGTATATTTCGTAAATCATATGTGTCATGTTCGTGAATTTTGTCAACTATGTATGGTCCTACAAAACGTGGTTCTTTTTTATTTCTAGCATTTGTCTTGACGTATACTTTATCGTTTATTTTAAAATCATATGATGTGCGAGATTTATTAATTCTGACGTTACGTTTTTCTTTAGTTTGATTTTGTCTTTCGTGGAGGTCATCGTAAAGATGTTTCATTTTTTCTTTGTGATCAACAACATAATTTTCGTAAAAGTTTTTATTATATTCGAGGTCGAAAGGGTTTCGACTTTCTGTATGGCCAAATAAGATTTCGAATGGAGTATAATTTAAATTTGAATGAATAGAATGGTTGTAAGCTACAATGCAATATTGAATTTTTTTCATTTCCGGTATATTTTGGAGTAATCGATAATGTTCCAAAATAGTTGAATGTAGTCGTTCTACTATCGAGTTTGATTGGTGATTATGGGGGGTCGTTACATGTAATTTGATTTTATGTAGTTCTATAAAATTTTTCAAAGGTTGTTTATTAAATTCTCCGTCAACAATTAGGGTATCTGGTGTAGTAAAGGTTGTAATAAAATAAAATAGTCTGTCTGTCACGTCTATAAGGTTACTAGATTTTAAATGGTAAGCTTGAGCAAATTTTGAGAAAGCGTCTATTAATGTAAGGTATTTTTGTCCTCCTATCTGAAATATGTCCATGTGTATTGTATGGAATGGTCGATTTTGGGTAGGTGTTAAATTTAAAGGTTGTTTAATTGGATGTCTGTTATATTTATATTTTTTACAAGTTTGACAGTTGTCTATATAGTTTTTTATGTCTTTATTAATTCCTTTCCAAAAATATTTTCTTTTTAAATGTTCAGTGGTTTCGGGGATTCCTCTGTGGTTACTTTTATTTTCATGATAATTTTGAATTTGACTGATTCTTTCATCTTTGTCTAAAATGTAAGTGACTTGAGTCATACATCTATAAAATTTGGGGGTGTTAGTATTTGATATGGAAATAATATAATCTGAGAATTCGGTGTATAGAGTGTCAGTTGGAAAATAACAATGATAATTTGTTTTCGGTGAACAGTGCTCAATTAGCAGTTCATTAAATTTGTCATGTTTATTAAATTGATTAAGATAAATTTGTATGAATCGATTTCCATCGATATTGGTTGATTTTATTTCTTTTGATAAAGGTGTTAATATAAATTCAATTTGATTTGGGAATTGCTGAAGAGGTTTTTCACATATTGGTATTGCAGGTGTCGAATCTTGTTGTGTATGTATTGTGTCTGATTGTGATTCGGAATTATTAAGTGTTTGTGGAATTTGGATATTTTCATTATTTGAAGTGTCAGAGTAAATAATGGGAATGTCAAATAAGTCAGTAGAGTTAGGTGAATCTGGTCGATTTGGAATTATGCTAAAGTTATCTGTGTTCATTTCCGGAGTATTGATTCTATTGGTATCTTGTAAAATATTGTCGATTTCGTTTTCAATGTCGTCTGTTATTAAAGGATGAATTTGGATACGGGACAGGGCGTCTGTGACTTTATTAGTTTTTCCGGGTAAATATTTAATTTCAAAGTTAAATTCTTCTGCATTTTTATCGTTATGGTTATTGATTTGAATTTCGTCATTGTCTTTAATTTCAGTATAGTCTTCTAAATATAGTGGATTATTGATTGCCAACGATTGTGGTTTATCTGAGGTGTTAATGACAGTAGTGTGAAAATAATTATTGTGTAGGCGAACTATTGCTGAAGGCATAGCCAAATGTTTCGTAAAATTTAGTCTAGGAGCAATTTTGTTTCCATTTTTTCCTATAGCAGGTAATTTTATTATTTGTTCCGTTCTTGGAGGTATAGTAATGCATGTTAGTGTATTTTGGTTAATTTTTGAAAAATTGTGTTGGTTTCTTTTTTGAATTTCTTTTTTGGTTTGGGATTCGTTAAAATAAAAGGGAATTGTTGTTTTTTCTGTTTGAATGTGGTTCCATCTGTAATCAATAGTTGCA
Source organism: Limonius californicus (assembly GCA_014611495.1). NCBI lineage: Eukaryota > Metazoa > Arthropoda > Insecta > Coleoptera > Elateridae > Limonius > Limonius californicus. The sequence continues at coordinate 10,523 of JABXWE010017548.1, forward strand.
GGTAAGTTTGAAAGTAAGTCTGAGCCAATTAGGCCAATATATTCTTGGTGAAAATTAAAAAGGTA
>JABXWE010017549.1:0-17066 GCA_014611495.1 Limonius californicus
TGTAAAATGTAATTCATTTTATTATTTTTTTAATTTGCCGGCGTAGAACCGACCGGTGTAGAATCGGCCGGCGTAGAAACATACTGACGTAGAAACGGCGGCGATGAACTGGCGGCGAAGAACCGGCGGCGTAGAAACGTCCTAGACCCATACTACTATGCGGATATTACACTTCTTAATATACACTTTTTAGCTCCTGAATAGTGAAAAAGGCTGAAGGTATTATTTTTCGCTTCTGAAATTATGGAAATATGACCATGAGCATTACTTAATAATAATTGTGAAAATATTAGTGGTCAGAACTTTGTTTCTATTGTGATCTCATGGAACATTTGATTATTCATAAGCGTAATTTTTCAGATGACATTAAAAAAATAACAGGAATCAATTGGATGTCAGTAGCACACGGAAGAGAACCTTGGATTGAAATGGGGGCGGCTTACGTCCACGGATGGACCGATATAAATTGATTGTGATTCAATACTTTTTTTCCCATTCCTAGATAGTTAAAAACGTTGACACCTTCCAGGACCTCCTCATCACATGCTGTTTCCGTTTATTCCTGTTTTTTTATTTTTCCATCCATTCTCGTTAAGTTCTTTTTGTTTAAATTTGTAAAAATTTCTTATTTCCTTAATTTATCTTATCTCTGTATTTATCCTTAGTTCTAGATCGTGTCTTGTTCTATTTATTGGGATTATTTAGTCCATACAGACTATTTTGGTTTTGTATATGTATTGGCTTGATTTTTCTGTAGGCTATTGTAATCTCTGAAATCATTTTATTATAATTTTCCACTACTTTCCTTACGCCCGCATTCTCATTTGTATTTGCTTTTGTACTCCAAACTGTTTTTAGCTATTTTGTACTGTTCCTTTTGCAATAGTTTTTCTACTTGACTTTGTCTGTCTTCCTTCAAAACCTCACTTTTCACTTTGTTCTAAATTTTCTTCAATCGCCTCTTGTTTTTCTAGCGTATCTTAGCGTACTCTATATATTGCCATGTTTGTTTTCTACTTCTGTTGAAAGTTTTTCTTATTATATCTTAGTATTTTTAACTGATCGCCTGAATCTTTCGTACATTAATTCAGTCGTACTTTTTAGGTTTTACGTTTTCGGGTTCAGTAAATGTTGTGGCTTGGACTTATAACAGTTCAGTTTTCCGTTCTCGACAATAACGTGTAAGCAATTGAAATCCCATTACTGTTAGTTTATTCTAATATGTTTAGCCATTTTGCTTCTTAATCCCCGACGTTCATTTTTCCGTATTCTACCATTCCTTTCAATATGTATTATGGCAGAATAGTTTCTTCTGTTTTATCTTTCTTCAGTATGTTGCATAACTTTTCTATTTTAGTCTTTCTAACATCATCAGTAAATCTTCATTCTATGACTTTCCCGGACAATCCGTTTGCTATTATAATTTCAAGCTTCATCCGAATACACAATATTTAAAAGCAGCAGTAGGCGAAATCGTAGCAAAGATTTTTTTATTTGATTTAAATTCACTTGATTATTAGCACGAATAAAAATTCCTGCATTTACAAATGAAATTGTGTCGTATTGCTAAAAACTATCGTTCAAAATTATATACAGTATATTGTTCTTCCTTATAACTAGTTTACAACGAAAAAAGGTGAACGTTGTTTGTGTATCTGATCAAGGGGCTTTCTCTATGGAAACGAAGTTATTAATTTGTATCTGCTCGAGTATAAAATTCTATAAATCCTAAACGTAGGATAATAATTTAATACGCAGATAATATGAAAAGCAAAAATGAAAGAGAAACACCTTAACTTGCTTATATAGCGCCAGACACGTTAAAAAATGGGAACAGAAACAACGGCTTATCCAGTAATATTTTCCGGGCGTAATGTGAACTTGACTTACATTTAGTCGACGCGACAATAAAAACTACAGTAGTGGTGTTATTTAGTGCCGCTATTTCCGTTCTAGAATAATAGTAAATGGTGGCAGCAACGACTCGATTCAACATTACTGATTCGCCAGAGGCGTACGGACGCATTTTCTTATAAGCGTCAATACCGAAAATAGTTTCTATTCTCGAGAGCAAAAAGGGTTCTATTGAATTATGTGGGCCCGAAGTGACAAATATGAAAGTTGTCTATGTCCCCCCGAGCTCCATTCAGAGGGTTGTGAGAGCTCTTTTCTGGCAATAAAAGCTCTAAAAGATGTGAGCTTTTCGAGTACGTGCGACAGGAGTACTATTATTCTTGCGCTCTTCATCCGTTTCATGCCGGGTATTAGCCGATATGAGAGATATTTATTTGATTTGTGATCGTGCCGGATGCGGAAAAAGGGTGGCTGTCTGTCGTCGTTCTACAGACCCTACGTCGACTCTATTTGTGCGTGCTCGTCGACGATAAATAACAATTCGCCGACGAAAACTTCTGTGTTTTAGCACCTGAGTTATTAAACTCGGAACGAAGAGGATGGCGGCGGGTCCTGGGTCAAAGAACTTCCTAAAAATAACAAAATAATAAATTTCCCAAGTTTTATTTTGGGAAATATAAAGAATTTATAGAGTTATTAAAATAAACCGAGTTTGTGTCTTTCTATTGTTATTAATAGGAAAAGTAAGAAGTAAAGTTCCCAGAATAACCGACTTCTGGAGAAGATTTATAGATTTTGGAAATAATTTTTTGTCATGCGCGATTCAACTTGACACAACCACCCGATTCTTTCAAAGAAAATAAAACCCCTTCAAAATTCATACGTCGGAATTTCATCCCGTTTTTCTATTTATGTTACAGCCTTGAACTAAAGTTTATAAATCAATAATCCTCGTAATATGAGAGAGCGTAGTAAACTAATAGGTAAAGTTATAAATTCCAACCTAAATTAATATCAGCATCGAGTTAATTTGAGCGGTACACGAATTATTAGATTATTATTTTCTAGAAGATATAATCTCGCCGATGGTCGTTAAAGTATTTTAAACCAAAGAGAGAAACGCTCCACTATTTTATACAATTTTATTCCGCGCTCGTAAAATATTTCCGTTTCGCATTTTTACAGTCGGAACGTACCAAGTTAAATCCTAAAACCCAAATTGGCAGAAAGTTGTGCTGCGGTTGCCGCTTTACTACTCTTTATACATTTCATAAAAGATACACATCTTAAAAATAGAATTCATTCATTCGGCTGGGGCTGCGTGACTCCCTTTCCTTTCCTGTGCAGATTCCATCAGTTTTTACCACTTTGATGGACGTAAAACTAAAAATATAACCGCTAATTTCGAACTTTCTGAATTCGAAGACGTAGGCATGTTCAGAATTACTTTCGTTGGTCATAAATATAAAAAAGCATTTATTAACTACCCACGGCGCTATCTCTAACCTGCAAAAGTTTACTAAAATGTGACGTCGGTAGAAATTAGAGTTGAAGATAAAAAGAATTGCATTTTTTTAAATTAAGGGACCAAAATAATCTAAATTTTTAGCAAATTCTGGCCTGGAACGGGAGTTACGGCCGCTTCATATGGATGTGTAGGTTGTGCACAAACAAAGATAACTAACTAATGGAGCGGGCGTCAGAATGTATATATTTTAATTATTAAAATCTGCAGAAATACGGATATCCAGCACAATACTGATACCGCAATACGTTTTTTTCGCTAAACTAACAATCATTTATACACGATAATTTTTAGAAAACTTATTAACAAACCTCATTTTACTTTTTGTGATCGTGAACAATAAGCGCTCAAAATTTCCTTTAAAGGCATTGGATTTGAATTAAAGGCATTGGATTTCCATTAAAATAATGACATTTTTGCACACAGCAAGTTTAGTTTTTGATTATTTCAATTTTGTTCTTACGCTTATAAGAACAGCCTTACATAGAAAGTTTTTCTCTTTTAAGTGTGGGGTTCATGCGACTGGCATGTTCATCAAGAAAATTGCGGCGGGATTTTATTTTTGCAGAAGGAATAATAAAATGCGGAGGAATTCAAACATGCGTGATTTAAAATAAACTTCTGGAATGACAATAAAAACGGGTTGACAAAAGGTGTTTATTAGCACTCTGTTTGCACGGAAAATACGTAAATGGCATTTACGATCTGTTCGAGTCACGAAATACAAGAATTTTAGTTTTTCATCGTTGGCAATGTAAAGCAATTGTATTTTATAGATTTGAACAAACAATGAATGTAGAAACATATGGAAATTATTCCGCGTTCTTATTGATGGTAAATATAATAAATTTATTAGATAATCCAGCACAGCAATATTTGTTTACCGAAATTCAAAATTATTAGAAATTCGATTGTATAAGTCTTTTTTAATTCATTGCGTGACTTCGAAAATTAGTGCAATGCTTCGCATGGGTTTTTTTAACTATTAAATATCTTTTAATGTTTAGAACTTAAGTTCTTGAACATACCCTCAAATTTACCTTCAATATGTGTATTTGTTCCTAAAATTAAAGAAAAACAGGTTTGACAAGACAGGTGGCGTTATGGTTCATCCATATTATAATATGAAGGAAACTGTTTAAAACACAATAAACATAACTTTAAGACAAAGAGCAATCAGCAAGGTAAAATAACCACAGTCTACCAAGGAGAAGAAAGATTGTATATATAAGGCATTTGTTCCTTATCTTCAAGGCACTACAGACAAAATAGCACGCATATTACAAAGGAATGAAATAATCATAGTGTTCAAACCGCACTGCACTCTACATCAACAGTATTAATACCCTAAGCCCCCAACATCTCAGCTGTAGTACCAGGGACTAGACAAAATTCCCTGCTCGTGTGGATAATGCTGCATCGAATAAATCGCCCATAACTTCGATAACAAGAACACACCGGCGATTGCAAACATCGTCTAACTACACCATTAGCTCTGGCCAAACACGTTACTATCACAGATCACAAGATAAACGTCGAAGAAATAAGAGTTATCGCACGGATACAACACTGGGACCAACACCTCATAAGAGTAGCTGTAGTGCTGTAGAAATAGAAAAACACCAAGAGAATTTCAACCGAGAAGAGGGTCTTGTTACTCTAAGTAACCCTTGGAAAAGAACACTAAAACAACACAAAATTATAGCCGAAGAATTCGCACCATCGCAGACAACAAGCATGGAATTAACCAACCAACCGGCATCAACCAATAGAAAACCAATACACGAACCACGACTCCTCCACCAACCAACCATGGCTAAGAGAAACCCTGTAAATACTTGATCCGGCAGTCCACCACCCATTACGCTTTGACAATGCTACCTGCATCGGTTAGCGTAACGCCAGCATTATTCAATCCCACGATGACGCGATCTAAGCCCGAAGAGATTACTTCTTTAATACAGATTGTTCCCAAATCTTATTTTCACCTTGAAAGCTTGCTTAAGAAATTTTTTTAATGTAAAAGGAAAGACTACTTTGGGGAAAGTGCCTAAAGCAAGTTTAAGCAGAGAAACATATGCATCATTTCAAAAATGTATATTCGTTAGAGTAATACATATTGCTATACTATTCTATGCTGTTATTAGGTCGCCGTGGAATAGGCAGGAAATCGATGTCATGGCTCAAAAATATTTCGCGAATGGACCAACATACGCAGTGCAGGAGAGCTTTTTCGGGTAGCAGAAGACAGAGTTGCCTTCGCCGAAGTAATCGCCAACTTTCGGGAGACCGGACAGGGCACATGAAGAATTCTATTATTAGTAGTAGTCTAGGCTCAGGTTTCTGAATGAGTAATACTTAGCTCTTGGAGCCCATTATATTCTCTGTCACTTATACGACCTAAAGGTCAAGATCTGACTGAACGGAGCTCTTTGAATACTCGCAAGTTATGGAAACCAGCTTTTGATAATCTCAAATGTGAGGATGGCAACGTGCGGCACACCCATATGCGAGGGCAACCTTTTAAGTTTTTATAAATGACCACTAGGTAACACTATTGAGATGTGTCTTTAGTATTTTCGTAAGAGTTGACATTTGTTATTGTGAAAAAAGTGGCAGCTTAGAAATTGACCGAGTAGTTTGTTTATAGTGAGTGTTTAAAAAAAGCAATTTTGAGAAAAAAATGGAAATTTCACGTGAAGGTTTTCGTTGGATGATTTTTACAATTTTAGTAAAGGCCTACCTCAACAACAATGCATAGAATCGTTTCGTTCAACTTTTGGTAATGAAGCATCATCAGGAAAGACTGTTTACAATGGGTTTGCAGAATTTCGTCGTGGTCGTGCGTCCGTCAGTGATGAATTTCGTGAAGGTCGACCAAAATCGGTTGTTATTCCAAAAACCATCGATGCTGTGCCCAACATGATTAAAGTAGATCGACATGTGACTTACAGTGAGATAGAGGCATCCTTAGGCTTATCGAAGACTGCAGATATTCGATTTTGCAAGAACATTTAGCTGTTAAAAAGATCCGTTCCCGATGGATTCCGCAGAATTTTATCGAAGCTGAAAAAAGGCTCGTGTTAATGGGTGTAAGGAAATGCTCAAAAAATTCTACCGAGGAACTGCAAAATCTGTATACAATATCGTAACAGGTGACGAAACTTGGATATATTCGTATGAATCGGAAACTAAGCAACAATCTACTGTTTGGGTGCTCCAAGATGAACCGAATCCCGCAAAAGTTGTTCGTTCACGAAACACTTCCAAGAAAATTATCGTTTGTTTCTTCGGTTGAACTGGACATGTCACAACCATTCGTTTAGAAGATCGAAGAACAGTTAACGCTGAATGATATATAACAATTTGTTTGCCAGAAGTCATCGACGAAATCAGGGAAAACAACCGAAAACGTTGCAACATTCTTCATCATGACAATGCCAGCTCGCACACAGCACGTCAAACAGTTGATTATTTGAAGGAGAAAAACATCGGATTAAAGTTTCATTGCCCGTATTCACCTGATTTATCGCCTAACGACTTCTTTGTGTTCCCGAATGTCAAACAAAAAATGCGAGGACAGCGATTTTCATCACCTGAAGAAGCTGTTGAAGCCTTCAAAAACCGTGTTTTTGAGATACCAACTTCAGAGTGGAAAAAATGCTTCGAGAATTGGTTTGAACGCAGGCAAAAGTGTATAAATTTTAAAAGCGAATAGTTTGAAAAGCAATAAAACAGTTTGTTCCAAAATAAAAATTTTCTTTCCTAGTTTTTGTAAAAACTTAAAAAGCTGTAATACATACAATTTTACACTTTTAACAAAAGGCATTAATTGTAATGCGCAACGTATTTGTTCAAGTGACCATCGCTCGTAAGAAGGTTTGCTATGACTTTGATATCCTTCCTTTCTAAGTGCAATGCTTAAACTGTGGTTTCTTCCACTTCTCATTTACCTAAAACTCGAACATATATGTAATAATTATTCTGTTGTTGTTCATACAATAAGACTATTTATTTCCCAAGAACACAGAAATGTTACTGAAATTTTAAATTTAATTATTTAGAAGTAAGTACCATTGTTGTTGTTAATTACATAAAACCCAAGGAAAGCATTTTATATAAAAACTTGTTGCATACTACAGTCTATGTTTATTTCGCCTTTGCATTTCAACATCCTATTGGGATTATACACTATTCTTAAAATATACTTTAGACGGCTTGTTACACATAACCATAAACTTCTCTGGAAGCATTTTTAAAACCACTTTTTACGATTTTACGCTATGGGAACATTAGATTTATAACAACCACTCTCGTTCGCGAAACAATAACAAACCAGCCAAGTTATCCGCTTAGGAAATCTTGGGAGTAAAAGTGGTAGCACTTCCCATGGTTTAAAGCCCACATTCAGCTGTGGGTCCTCTATGTCGGTGGCACCGTAAAACTGGCCACACGGGCATACGACAGAAGATGATTGCTATTTACGAGATAAAACACTAAAAACATTGTGAAAACCTCAAATACGACTTTTTTCACGAATCGAAAGTTCATATGTAAGAGTAAAGGCGAAGGAAAGCCAAGACTCAATGTATTTTCTGTCTACCGAATCCTCTCCTGGCACATCCTATAATCATATTCCTAAAGTTGAAACGCACTTGCATCGGAGAACGAGTTATTTCGGCCGCCATCCCTAAGGGAAAAGACTTTCTATATTTATCCAGCCAGTATTGGTATCCAGAGATGGAATAGATTACATTACCCTATACGTGTGTTATATTTATCGAACGTGCTCGAATAAAAGGTGACACGTTATTACATTTCAAGACAAGTGCGTCTTTGATGCTGTAAAATGCTCGTCTTGTAACCATTCGCAAAACCTGATATTCCCGACGTAGTTGCATTAGCAGAACTTGAAGTAGGGAGCGGGTAATTCTTCATAATTGCCATGAAAATGATTTGTAATGCAATTTTCTAATTGCTTTTGTATCGGAATTCTTTTCGACGTCGGCCGATAATAAATATTAAATTGAAGGAGTATTGATTATCCGCTCCTTCTACTAATTCGTTCAGATTGTATAATGTACCACTCGAATTAGACTTTTCTTTCGTTTTAGGAGGAACGGGTTTCAATTATGGAAACGACCGAATCATTTAATTTTTGTCTTAGCAAATCCAGTAAGATGTGTAAACACGTTCTATAATGAAGTAGTTGTTGTAAACGTAATATTATTGACGAAGAGGGTATATTAATAAAGGAATTTGAACCATTAATACCATAATTAAAAACAAATAAACCATTCAAATTTTTGCGGTAGAACTTAAAAAGGAGGGTGATATAATATGTAAATATTTAACCATTTGTCAAGGATGAAGTCGGTATATTTTATTACGAACACGGAATTCAGTTTAGCATTACAGTGTTTTGAAAACAGTACATGCAAGTTACTATATGCAGGGTGTCAACTTGAAAACTAACAATGTGTTATATCTCTGGCAGTAAAATAAATACTGAACTTTTCTAGAAAACTTCTCTATAACATGCGAACAGGAATCATCACGAGTCATACGGTAACCTTCTCCATTTAACCCCATAGGCTCTAGGTTAATATTTCGAAATATTAGATTATATGTTCAAAATGATTCCATTATTCCCTATGCCAGAGGTCGGCAACCAACGGCCCGCGGGCCGCATGTGGCCCTCTAAAAATTTTTCAAAGGTCCGCGATGTTTCGAAAAAAAAATGATCCGGTTGCGGCGGTCGATTTTACCAGTCCATCAATCTATCAATTTTTGGAATTTCTCAGAAAAATAATCTTCATGATGCACAAGCCCTCACTGTCATCTGAACGCTCATAATTTATCTTTGCTCGATTTACGGTTTCCTTATTAAATAGCCTAGCTTACATTACTTTTTATCGTTCTTTATTGTAATATCAACTTATTTAAACAAAACAATAAGCAAATTGTGCAACAAAACATAAACTTTGGACTAAGTAGGAAGCAATTGAAAACTTTACAGGGTTTTTCTTCGAGGACCAATTGTCGGGTGTCACATTTCGATTCGTTCCTCCTATTGGCTTCAGTAATCGCACAACTGATTGTATAATAATGAATCTGTGACGTAGTATACTAGAACTTACCACAACCCCAATAACTCTCAGGTACTCACCGAAAGGGTAGTGACTGTCACCACGACAGCTGGAGCAGATTCAAGATTTCGTGGATCTAAAAATATCTTCCAGCTCCCGATTTAAGGGTTAAGATAGCGGCATTGGTTTTATAGCTAAGTTTACAAACAAACCTTTTCTTAGAGGTACCGCGTGATCAACCCTAACTGCCCGCCTCCACTTATTGGCTACTCAAGTGGCCCCATACCTCGAAAAAGTTGCCGACCCTTGCCCTAGGCAATAGTAAAACCTACTATCAAATTATCTCCGAATATTTTGGAAGGTTCGTTGCGGAATAGTTCGGAACTCATAAACTATTCCTTGACACAGTTGTGCCATGGACTGAAGCTGAGTTTTGTAGGCAACAGATTTTAAGTGACCCCATAGGAAGAAGTCTAATGGGGCCAAAGTCTGGAGCCGTTTTTAAATTAACATCCTGTATGTATAAGAGAAACAATTAAAGTTATTCTAGAGTACCATTTGAAAATTCTAGGAGAACTAAGATGAAACAAATTTGACGACATAGTACAATGGTAAAAGTAATGTGCCGCAATGTAATAATATAGGTGGCATTGTTAAAACTAAAATAATTACATACAGATTGTTGGAGATTTTTATTGCTTTTAAATCTTTGTCAGGAGTTATTTTAGTTTAACGGAAAAAACTAATTTAAAAAGAAACACAAGTTTATCAGATATCATTCGTGGAGATATACATTTGAAAAATATGTTTAGTTAAATTTGTTTGTCTATTTTCTACTAATATGAATGACAATCATTGTATTAAAATATTCAAATATTTTTGTTGCCATGAAACAATAAAATTGTTTTTGTTAGTAGTAAACGTTTGTGCAATTTGCAAATAAAACTTATTTATTTAGAACATTACAACGTTTAAAGCAGGCGTTTTTTTTTAGATTTTTTCAACTTATGGAAGACGGCTGATATAAATCTTTCGTACTGAAAAATAAACGGTACGTAATAGGAATTATATTACACCCCTTACAGGCCCAATTTTGCCTGTGCGTTTTATGTTTCTTCTAATTCGCGCCTTAACAACCCGTAGAATTGAACGGCTATTGTTGAAGCATCGTGTAAAATTTTGCGATAATGGGATTAGGTTTTAGTATTGTATACAAGTACGGTTAATTCAAACACAGATATTTAGAAACCCGCTTAGCAACAATGGATAACTTAGAAAGCCACATGGCAGAAATAAAGGCTATTATAAGACACGAAGATACTCAAGTGAAGCAATTGGTATGCAAACAAGATGAACGAATCGATGTGCTACAGAGAGAAATTAAATCTAATTATTCGCGGAATAACGAATGAGGAAACCGAACCGAAAGATGAAGCAGAAATGAAAATCCTAAACATATGCATCAATACATCAGAAAAACTCAAAGAAACAAGACAATTGAGGAAATATACCGAACAGAAGGCCAGAGCAATTTTAATAAAATTATGGAATAAATAGATGGAAGTCTTAAGATCCACATAACAACTGAAGGGTACAAACCACTTGATAAAGGCATACTATCCGAAGGAAGTACAGAAAGAACGCAAAGTATTGATTGAACACAGTTAAAGAAAGCCAAAGCAGAATGGCATTGGGCAAAATTGAAGTACTATTAACTTATAGTAAATGGAACAGAATACTCTAGCACGGATCTCTACGATGAAAACAAAGTAGAAAAACATGGTCACGTGGAGAAGAAAGTCGAAAACTGTAAACGAAAGATCATCAAACGAAGGAAGGTACTACAATCCAAGAAAGGGCTGACAGTTGCACATAATTCAAAAAACTATTAGAAACTCAAGCTGATTGTGTAAATTAATAAAAAGGCAAATCAATCTAAGAAAAGCACTGCGACTACACCAACAAACATAATACGGAATGGGAGTATGTCTAGGAGACACAGGTGGTAATCCCACCACTATAAGAATGGGGAGCGGAAGGTATATAAGCCACGAATACGTGCAATACAGAAAAGGCTCTACGGGAAACATTCAATCCTAAACACAAACTCGCATCGGTATCTAGAACAGCCATAGCATAAAATAGAAATGAATAGAATGGAAATATTTTATCGAGGCCCTATGTTTCAACTAGGAGTTACAGGACTATATAATGTATGGTATATACAAAGTACGGTTAATTTAAATATAGATAATAAAAAAAACTAATTGTTGCTATTATTTGAAGAGACGAAGAGTATGACAATAATATTGACCTTGAGCTGTAACATTGTTATCATGTATTCCGTTAATTAAATATAAGCCCCGAATTTCTTACGAGAAAACATGAACAATAAAATAAAAAATAAATGCTTTTATTGTTGATATTATTATCGGGTTTTGTCGACAATCAAAAACTGACAAACGGCTCATTACCCAAGCAAACGCACGGTTTCACTATAAGCTTTTATGTTCATATTGGGTATTTTGTTCCTTCGACAGTTTTCCATATTTATATGGAAAACAGGAAAATGGATGCATGACGACATTGTGTTCGGTTTTTAAAAGGTCATGTGTGAAGCAAAATTCGTGCGTACAGTCAAAAGTTGGAGAAGTTTATGGTAAACATTAAATTCTCCAGCTCGAAGCTCAACGCTTACAATCCGGCAGTTTTGCATAATGGACATTGCATGCATAAAATAGGAATTCATGTTTATTGTACACACATTTATTTTATTACGCATATATGTAGGAAACGTACTCTCATAAACGTGAAATGATCCGTTAAAATAATTACATCTCAAACGGGTTTGCCTGCAGTGCGTGTTTATTTTTTGTTACTCGAGATAAGTTTACCGATATTTATCACAAAAATTGATGTTTGGAAATATGAACACAAATAGAAGTTTGAACAGTACGCAAACACAGGGTGTTTGAAAATATAGAACAAGTTCCACGGTACGTTCCTTGCAGTTGTAAAAAATATCTCAGAGTCTATTTTTCAAAATAATGTTGAAAATGATAAAATAAGATTAATTCTACAGAAATTTGATGAGAAATAGGTTCTTCAAAATCCCGAAAAAGTTACTTAGTAACATTTTTTGTTATGTGATAGAAATAGTGGTAGCAGAGAAGAAGGAAAACCATTTACCTTTTTCATCGATCTAGAAGCAATCTTCGACGTGATAGACGGACAAGAACTATAGAAAATTATAGGAAGAAAGGGAATAGATAACTATCTTACAATACATGTAAAGGAACTTCATCAAGAAACTGTAAATACAGTAAAAACCTATTAAAAGGAAACTCTAAAATTTTAGACAGAAAGAGGAGTAAGACAAAGATGCCCACTGTTCCACTGTGCAATTATGTTCCTGGTATATATCACAGATTTACGCTAAAAAATACAAAGCAGGAAGAGTAATGATAGGCAGGAAGAAGATTTGGCCACTAGCATATGCAGATGCGGGACAAATGAGACATGATAGTACGATTCCAATGATACTTGAAAGAAAACAAAATGGAGTTAAATGTGGAAAAATCTAAGATTCTCGTCTTTAGAGAAGGAGGGGGAAGAGCGAAGAAGGGAAATGGATGTGGTATAATAAAAATCAGAAAACGTAAAAAAATATCTGGGATACATATTTCAAAGAAATATTGGAAAAGAAAAATATTTAAGAGTGACTGTAGGTAAAACTCTGAAGGCAAATATGAGGTACAGGAAGGAGACATTTTGGACGAACTTCAAAAGGAGGCAAATGCTGATCGATACAATAGTTAAAACTATAATAAATTATGCATGAAGCAGATATATGGGGATGGGAAGAGAGGGAAGAGGTAGACAAATTGCAGATATAGTATCTAAAATTCTTACTGAAATTGGACATAAACACACCAACCTACATACTGCTAGAGGAAACGAAAAGAAGAAAAGCAGGGGACACGGTAGTAAAATATGAACTGAAAATAAGAGAAACGATAAATAATGTAATGCTGGCGGAATGGTGGAAGGAAATAAGGGAAGAAGCAGAAAATATAAATGAATGGGAGAAGGAACAAAGAGCGTACTTTCGAGCAAAATGATATTCCTCTGAGAGGTAGAAAGAAGACGTAAAGAAGAGCAACAAATAAGAGAAGAGTTCAGAACGAAAGATGAAGAAATACGAAAGAAGGAACAATATAACCGTATAAATAATAGTACCAATAACAAGAGATATAGGTATATAACAACATTAGAATTACCCGAATATTTAAAGAAAGACGAAGAGAAAGGGCAACATAAAATAATAGCAAAATATATGTGTGGAAACGACGCAAATGGTAGAAAAATATGGAAAAAGGATGAAGAGAAAGTGTGTGAAGGGGTAAAAACAATAGAACATTTTGTACCAGTGTTGTACAGTATTTGAAAGAGCGAGATCTAGGACGCGGTTTTCCAAGCATCTTTATTCACTTAGATCATATGGCCCATTGTACACCCTGACTAAGAATTTTCCTATCTGGGGTAATTCCAACTCCAGTAGTGATTTTTAACGTGTCACAGAACTACAAAATATAAAATATAAGTGCAGGTAAAACGATGCAAGGGGTGTTAAGTGAGTCGTAGATGAAAGAATTACATCGAAGGCCAAAAATGAAAGAATAATTTGGGTAAATTGTTTTGAAAAATGTAATTTAATTTGTAAAGTGAACTGATTGCAAACTGTAAAACAGTAACATTTAATACTGCTATAGAGTTATTTGTAAGTAATATTTTAAAAGTAGAAAAATGTCGGACAGTTTCTAATTTCAAGTCTCATTTTTCTTATACACATCAACTGCAAATATTTAAGATAAATCAGTTGAGAGCGATTAAACAAATAACGACGCTTATTACTTGCTAAAAAGCACAATTTAAATAGATGGATAGGTTAGGTTTTGCCTAATATTCGATTTGGGATAACATATCTATGTCGATTTATTTATCATGGTTAGTTATAAATACAGTGTAAACTCTATATAGCGATACTTAAGGGACTGCGCATTTTATGGCGTTATTGAGAGTTGTTGTTAAACGGAGAGAAAAAAATCAATATTATTTTACTATTATAATACATATGTATCTACTAATAAAGTACGTATGATGCCGAAAGCTGAGGTAAACACGTGCAAGGTAATCACAACAAACAAAAGAATACGAGGTAAATACGTGCTAGACAATAAAGCAACAAAATAACAAACAAAAGAACTTACACAGCCGCAGTTCTTATTAATTTCGGCAACTTAGAAAGTACTGTTTATTGCTTAATAATGACGTATTGTTGTCGTTATTTAGAGTGGGTGTGATGTTACATAGAGTGTATCATTGTATGGACAACAAGGTAAACCAACCAAAGTCAAGTAATTTCGACGTTTTAGAGAGTTTGTCGTTAAATCGAGTGGCGTTAAATGGAGTTTACACTGTATATTAATCAAGAAAGCTCACTTTATAATCATCACACATACTTACTATTGATATTTATAATAATTCTCTAGTGACTACTTGTTAATTTATGGAAATCTTTATAATTGCGATAATATTTGTTGTTTAATTTCAATTTTTTTAAAATTAGGATCCCCTCTGGTGAGTTGTGTATTTATATATGATTGTTATATTAGTGCATATTGTTCTAGTACCAGTATATGTTGTGGGATTTATATTCCTGTAATTGGCAGCTGCGGTGAATAAAAGTGCTGTTGTATATTATAGGCAATAGAAAATTAAAACGAATGTATAGAATTTACATTTCAGTTTTATTATTGGGTTCAACAGGTTTCTACACCAATATTGTATAAAATCACATATAGGACGTATCGACTGCATTTAAACCGGAAGAAACAATTTACCTCTAAAATAATGAAAATAAATGTTTACCCTAGAAGGTTTTTTAAATATGATATATATATATATATATATTGATACCTGTTAAGTTGTCACTTCCGACTAATAGAGGAGGCGACCTGACGTCCGGGTTTTCCACTTACCCTATCTGCACAAAATTTACTATTTATTACTGAGGGGAACTTCTAAAATACGTCCAGCAAAAGAGGGGAAGACATTTACAAAGTTTTTTTTCATATATATATTGTATATATACAAGATACAAAGTCACTTCCATACATATGCCCTTGGCGGCGTGCATATATAGAAACAATTATAACATAATTACTTCCAGCAGGGTTGCCATATATCTCGGAAGTCACTACGCCTATTTCTTATTGCAGTTCCTATCGAGTTTGTTAAAAATACAGCTTCTCATAAGTTCTTGTGAGTTAGTAAGTTGTAATTAGTAAAAGCGATAGATTGTAATAGAAATTTTTTATTTTGCATTAAATTTATAAAATATATGAAAAAAGCGGAAAAATTTAAAGTTTTTATTATTGTAAGCTTATTTTTTTAAAATGTTGTATTTTTGATTTTGATTTTATAACAGGGACTGTTCTGTTCATTTTTGTGTTTCTTATAAATTCTTTTATTTCCGCCCCCAAAGGAAAGGTGTTTTTTCGGATGAAAAACTTGAATATATCCTGAATTAGCTTACTTTCTTCAATAGAAGAAAAGGGAAAAGCTCGGTCAATGTTTTATTGGTTAAAGTATCAAGAAATTTGATTTCGTCTTCACTTAATTGCTCGGGATCGGCAAATCTTTGCGGTTCCACAGGAAGCTCCTCAAAATTGCTGTTATGAGTCTATTCCTGCGGGTATTAATTTGTTTTTAAATTTAAAAGTAAAAACGACAGAACTACTTACTTGTCCAACACCACTTTTAAATTACCTACTACGTTTTTTAAAGCTAACTTCTGTTATTACTTTCATACTACATTCATGTTTTAAGTTAATGTCCAAAGTGTTTTCAGTCTCGTTTGTTACAAATTTATCTTGAAGTTTTAAGTTCACATTTTCTTTTTTATCAAGGCTTTTTGTTTCTATGCACCTTAAGTTTACGTCCCTTCCCTTTTCAAATTTTTTTGCTTCAACTTTTGTTTTAAGTTTTAAGTTTACTTCCTTCATTTTTTCAAGTTCTCTTGTTAGTTAAAAATATAATAATAACACTATGTTTCTAATAATACAATAAATACATTATTCATTTTCTTATATATTTTGTAGACAGAACGGATGTAAACACCTATTTTGAATATACAGTGCGTATGAAAAGTATGGAATAAATTCATTTTACTGGAAACGATTAGTTTTTTGCAAATATCCTCGGACACGTCAATTTTATTTGATAAAAGCACACATTTTTATAGCAAATTCAATTTCTGACCATCATTTGTTTTTGAGTGATGACGTCATCATCTTTTTTTTAAATGGCATCTCCTATGTTTTTTGACGGATTCGGATAGAGGACATTTTTCTGCGTATGGCACTGTAAAAAATGGCACGTTGAAGAGGAAAGTCTTCGATATTTGAGAAAGTTTCAAAACCATGAAATAAATTTGTTAAAATGAAAGGAAGAGAAAAACGTATAATAAAAATTAAAGATCAGAGAAAAGCCACTTTATTATTAGTAACAAATTAAATTATTTTACTAAACTAAAA
>JABXWE010017550.1:0-38046 GCA_014611495.1 Limonius californicus
CCGCGAATTCATATCAAAGATCTCAAACCCGCCCATTTGTAAGCACACCGACCGACACCGAATTTCTAACCGTCTGTTTTAGCTCACAATGAAGAAACCAGGCGAACCATCTCCGGAAGCCCAGGTATGCTCCAATACCGCGCCTGTGGGTTCCACGACGAAGATTTCTTCGCCGTAGAGTGACGTTTGCTGTCCGAGGTTTCACTTCTCGATCCAATCATTTTTGGGTCACACGTTCCCCCGGAGCGCCGCATCCCCGTCCGGGCCGGGGTAGTTTGCTGGAGGTGTGGCCGGAGTGGCCACTACCGCGAGAGATGTCGCCGTCCCCGAGTCCTGTTCTGCTCCCGATGCGGAAAGACAGGAAGGATGTCACGGGCCTGCCCATGCAGCGCACCGACCACCGCCACCCCTGCCGTTCCGGCAGTAGACATTGTAGTGGTATGTGACCGCGGAGTGCAGTGCGAACTATTAAAAAGTGCTTGACGCTCGTTTAAGTGTAGTAGAGACCTCCGAAAAAGATAAATCTTTTTCTTTCCGAAGTAGGAGGGGTGTGTAACGAAGCGTTACTATTTTTTATGTTCATTTCGTCTTTTAGGATTCCGTTTCAGTTGTTTACATAACTACGTTATGCCGTTTTCTGTTTAGAAGTTTATAAAATTGATTTTATTAGTATTATTGTGTACCGACCGATGATTTTCCGAATGCACCCCGTATTATTTGCATATTCACCGAAACATGTAAATGTAATTGCTAACCGTTGATTTAATTTACGTTTCATAGCCGCTTAAGGTAATTTGTTTATTATGTGCCTTATCACCGCATGTTGCATTATTGTTATGCTTATCAGAGGCTGTTTTGATTAGATTTCAAACACCGTTTATTTTATTTGCTTTCATTTTAGGAATGTTTATTGATTTATTTGAATACATTTATGTGCCGTTAGATTTATATTTAGAACCGAATAAGATAATTTATTTATTGTACGCCATTTGGCAATTTTATAAATTTATATTTTGGTTTGTTAGCAGGAATAGCTTCCGTTTTATTTTGTACCGATTATTAGAGTTGTGTTTGATTGCCGGTAGCATTTTTATATGATTATTTGACTGTACTAATCACGTCCGAAACCCATAATTTGGTTTATTTGACTTGCATTTACGCTCGAAAATCTGATAATCGCTTCTTCGGCGTAAAGGCAGTGGGGCACCGCGTTGTATCCCACTCTTGGCTAAAATGCGTGAATTGAACCGAATTTAGTAAATACCGTTAGCCGGCGGGTATAAATACAGCCCTTCGAGCATTAAACAGTCAGTTCTTACACTCGACCCAGCTCTTCTAGAAGACCAGCCGACCAGAGAAGGAATCAAGGTACAATCCAACCCCGAGGCACCGTTTGGGTAAGGACTTGTATTATTTCGGCATTGTTTTGATTTCAATCATTTTTGTATACCGTTCTCTCTCTCTCTCTCTCTCTCTCTCTCTCCCTCTCGCACTCTCTCTTTTTCCACCAACCGACCCCGCACCTTTCCCTCCTTACGGAGTTCACCACCGCTGCGACTGTCCTGAGGTGGTGTTTCTCCGATCCCGTCTCTCTCTCTCCGCCTTACGGCTGCGCTTGACCTGACGTAAGTTTCCCTACGGAATTCACCACCGCTGCGACTGTCCTGAGGTGGTGTTTTTCCGATCCCGTTTCTCTCTCTCCCCTTACGGCTGCGCTTGACCTGACGTAAGTTTTCCTTACGGAGTTCACCATCGCTGCGACTGTCCTGAGGTGGTGTTTCTCCGATCCCGTTTCTCTCTCTCCCCCTTACGGCTGCGCTTGCCCTGACGTAAGGTTTCTTCCGGAGTGCACCGTCGCTGCGTCTGTCCTGAGGCGGTGTATTCCACCTTATTTTTCTCATCTTGTTAAAGAGAGAGAACCGTTTGTAGTCCGTTCATACCGGGGGTTTGAACCACCAGTTGCCGAAATATACGAGCTCCTATCTCACATAGCAGCGTCCTCGTCTGGCAGCTACTGTGCAACTTCCGTACTGTTGTCATAGTAGCTACCGTATTTCGCTACCTATTTTGCTACCGTATTTTGCTACCGTATTGCTACCATATTTAGCTACCGTATTGCTACCGTATTTTTGCTACTGTTTGCTACCATATTTTTGCTACTGTATTGCTACCGTATTTGCTACCGTATTTTTTTGCTACCGTTTGCTACCGAATTGCTACTGTATCTGATACCATTTGTTTGTTATTGTTGTTGTGAATGTATGCCTAACTGCCAAATATATGTATTAAACCTTCCTGTTTTGATCATTTACCAACCGAGCAGACTTAGGTGCTTAAGACCGCTTCTCGAGAGTGCAGGTAAATAAAACAGACCCCTGGACACCGACGTCTTCAACTGCAGTTACCCAGGTCTTCGTTATCCATCCCAGGATTACGAAGCTGTTCCGGAAGAGTAAACTTCGTAACAAATCTGGCGCCCGAGGCAATCTCCGCAATTGCACGTAATAAGCAGACGTGCAATTGACTCCGTTAAGCCGTGTATAAGTAAAGAGCGTCACAGAGTAGACTGGTACAAGTTGTTGCGGAAGGTCTCCTCTAGAGAGTGGATGGTCTCGCTAAAGAGGAGAAATCTCGTAACTCGAAAACATTTTTTTAGTTGCTCTTTTTGTGAATGAGCATTTTACTATGTAGGTATGCCTGTTGAGCAGTTCCTCCATTGTCATAAGTATAATTGCTTAATCTTCGCTCCACTGGCCTTAGCACATGCCAAAAAGGCTTAAAAACAATACTTTGGAAAAGTAAAAATACGTGCGTACATTTGTCAGATACATAGCTAAATACATATATAACTTCAGCCCAGAAAGAAAGTTTTGGTATTTTTACAATGCATATCAATGTAATTTGTAGCAACCATGGTAATTTCAAAACTTACATTATAATTGACCAAATATTAGTAGTTTAATGATGTGCTGGAGAACTTATTTCTTAATTGTTATTTAGTTAAAACCGCTAAATATCGGAAGCCTATTTAATATGATTTTATACTAGTTTAGTTACTTACCTAATATTTAGTAACCCCATTATAAACATGTACATATGTTACAGTAGAACAGGAAGAGATGCAAACTTCAGAATTGCCTTCAGAAAAGTCCAATTTAAAACCTTACGCTAAATACGCTAATGATTGGTCCATTAAACTGGAATCAGTACATGAAGAATTAGATATAAAATCTGAAACCTATTGTAACAATGAAGATCAAGTAATAATGGAGCCTCAATTGAATTGCATCGTGCATCAGAGTGTTAATACTTTTACTGGAGAAAAGTTTTATAAATGCAATGTATGTGACTATGGAAGTGTGTATAAGAATAGCTTGCAAATACATATGAGAACTCATACAGGAGAGAAACCCTACAAGTGCGAAGTATGTGACTATGAAAGTGCATACCTGAATAGCTTGCAAATTCATATGAGAACGCATACAGGAGAGAAACCCTTCAAGTGCAATACATGTAATCATGAAACTGCACACAAAAGCAGCTTGCAAAAGCATATAAGGACGCATACAGGAGACAAACCCTTCCAGTGCAATATATGTAACTATAAATGTGCACAGAAGAGTGGCTTGCAAAGTCATATGAGAAAGCATACAAGAGAAAAACCCTTCAAATGCAATAAGTGTAGCTATAAATGTGCACAGAAGAGTAGCTTGCAAAGGCATATAAGGACGCATACAGGAGAGAAACCCTTCAAGTGCAATATATGTAACCATGAATGTGCACAGAACAGTAGCTTGCAAAGTCATATGAGAATGCATACAAGAGAGAAACCCTTCAAATGCAATATGTGTAACTATGAATGTGCACATAATATTAGCCTGCAAAGACATATAAGAACGCATACAGGAGAGAAACCCTTCCAGTGTCATATATGTGACTTTAAAAGTGCACGTAAGACTGACTTGCAAATGCATATTAGAACTCATACAGGAGAAAAACCTTTCAAGTGCCATATATGTCACTTTGAAAGTACACGCAAGACTAACTTGCAATTGCATATGAGCATTCATACAGGAGAGAAACCATTCAAGTGTAATGTATGTGACTATAAAAGTGCACACAAGAATAGATTGAAAAATCATACGAAAACGCATACAGGAGCAAAACCCTTCAAGTGTCATATATGTGACTTTAAAAGTGCCCACAAGGGTAACTTGCAAATGCATATGAGCACTCATACAGGAGAGAAACCATTCAAGTGCAGTAATTGCGACTATGAATCTGCATGGAAGCGTAACTTGCAAGATCATACGAGAATTCATACAGGAGAGAAACCTTTCAAGTGCAATATGTGTGACTTTCAAAGTGCGCGCAAAATTAGTTTGCAAAAACATATAAGAACTCATACAGGAAAGAAGGAAACCACTTGAATGCAGATTTTGTTTCCCAAGATCGTATGAGGTAGCATAAATATTCAAGGTCAAGTAAGAAAAATGCTTGATAAAGATCGATAAAAGTATAAAACCAATCCGGTGGCTGCTACTGACCGGTGAATTTAATGTATGTTTCCTTTACGAGGGACTGTACAAGGTGAATTTACATTCACAAGGAAATATCTGCACCACACCCGACCCTGCACCCAACCAGGTTAAATGTACTTACAATTGAAGTAACTTAAAAAAATATGACAACCACTCAGTCCTTGCAAAAGTGGGAGAAATCGGAGAAACATTTCGGACAACTCCGCCTCGGTGGGAACAGCCCTAATACAACTATTTCCAGCTATCAAAGAACATGCTAAAAAACGCTTCCTGAAAAATTCCCGGTCAAGTAAAATCAATTGTTTGCAGTTGGCACTTTCTTTAATAAATGTATTAAACTTTTCTGGTGTTTCATTTACGAATTTGGTCAGCTACTTTAGATACGAACCTGCGACAGTCAAAGGGTCTTAGAAATAAGTACAACAAGTCCCAGTATTATTACACAATCGATTTTTATGGAAGAAGTGTGGTCTTATAATATGGTTCCCTTTGCCACACCAAACATTTACATGAAAAACTATCACAAAAAGAGTAACATGTATCCAGTGCGAATACTCTTGATGGGGCAAGTTATGTCTATTGACCTCGCCATTGTTTGACAATTTTGCGTCATTGCAAAGTAATACTTCTTGTTACGTTAGGTCTGACCTGTGTTTTACTGGTTTCTATTTTCTTGGGACACTGATGACCAGCTGTCCCGCCATCTCTTTGATGGTCTGGAGCCTTCTAGTTTCCCTTCGTACAGGCGTACAGCCTTGGCCCTCCTTTCGTTATTCGTTCTTGATATGTGTTGGTTCCACTGCCGTCTTCTTTCGCTCCCCGTCTTACGACGTCCTATATACTACATTGTTTTCTGATGTTCTGATTCCTGATATGATCGCGCTTTCTCTTTACTATCGTGAATCTCGGTACTTTCATTTCAGCTGTCCTTGATGCTCATTTCGTTTTAGAATTATCTGCTCTGGTTTCTATGGCATAAGTCAATATTCTGCATACGTAGGTCTGGTATATTCTTGTTTTACATTCAGTTTTGAGATGTTTGTCCCTCCATAAAATATCTCTTATCGCCCCTGAAACATTGGATGCTTTTTTACTTGGTTGGACGTTTCTCTTTGTAGGTTTTTGTATTTGAAGCGGTGCAGGTTTATCACCCACCATTGTGCAGTCCGTTTGTTAGAGCGCTTCCCCAAAAAGCCCAGTACCTACTGGAAAGGCTAGCAGCTGATTTAAGGGAATGAGCTGTAAATCTTCCGGTTCCAGTATTCCAGCCCCAAGATGTTTCTGCCGCAGCCTCATGAGACTGAGGCATTGGCACATTATATGAAGACAGGATTCGTCCTCTTCATGGCATAATCTACAAGTGGGATCGTCTATAATGCCGATCCTTTGCAGGTATTTGTTCAGGTGACAGTGGTCCGTTAGCAGTCCTGTTAGGGTCCTGTTTTGCTTCTTATTAAAATTTAAAAGCTCTTGGAACTTTGGAAGGGGTTCCTCTCCAATAAAGAGTTTCGCCTGCCTAGATCCTTGTTGCGACGACCAGTTGTGAACGAATTGGGATTTCATCCACTTCTTCATTTCTAGTTTTGCATTGCATTGTGGTATTCCTAGAACTAGTTCTGGTCCGAATGGGTACCCATTAGAGCCCTCTCTGGTATACGAGTCCGTGTCTTCGTTACCATCGATGTTGCTGTGGCCTGGTAGCCACAGCAGTTTTACTGAGTTATGTTCACAGAGTCGCATCAGAACCAAGTGACATTCAAGCACTAGCTTCGAAGTTACTCTGCAAGACTTTAGGGCTTGGAGAGCTGATTGGTTATCCGAGCAAATATAGATATGTTTAATTGTGAAACCTCTTTCTAGGTTTTACTAGGTGTTACTTCGGCCTGGAAAAGAGAAAGAACGAAAGTTTTACTCTTGATGATTCGCCAGAGACACTTGCGCATGTGCCATCTTGGGTCCTAGAGCCATCTGTGAACCATACAGGGCCCTTGGGAGTCAGAAAGTTGCAGTTTTGGGTGCTCCAGTCTTCCCTAGCGGGAAAGACAATTTTGTACGGTGTGGTGAAGGAGTATCTGGTGAGCATACGGTCACTTCTCATGTGCCCCAATGATACCCCAGCATTTGACCACTGTCCAGCGCACTTGAGCTTGTAAGCTACCTTCCTAGCTTCAGCCACAATCACTATGTGAAGGGGCGCAAGTCCAAGAAGTGCCTCCAGAGCTGAGGTGGGGGCAGTTCGCATTGCCCTTGTCACTCCTAGACACGCTAGTCGTTGGAGTTGACCAATACGTTTTCTTGTGCTTACTGTGGTGGTAGAGGGCCACCACACCAAGGCCGCATAGGTGAGTAGGGACCTTATTACCGCCATGATGACATTCGGTTTTAGGCCCCAAGGCGCCGTTTTAGGAGTTCGGAGTTCCACCAAGGTACTTTCCTCGTCGTTTTAGAATGGCGTAGAAGGCAGCTACTTTCGTAAGCTGCCGTAATCGCGTTGTTGAGGGTTAGTAGCCCAATCCGTAGGCTTAGAGTTTCTGTACACTTCCTTTTCGTGGAGGTTTTTGCTTAGACTGCCGTATGTATCGGTGATCCGAGAGAGATGGTTCTGATGATACTGTGACGCTCTTTTCTTTAATCGGCTTAACGGAGTCAATTGCACGTCTGCTTATTACGTGCAATTGCGGAGATTGCCTCGGGCGCCAGATTTGTTACTGAGTTTACTCTCCGGTACAGCTTCGTTTTCCTGGAACAGATAATGAAGACCTGGGTAACTGAAGTTGAAGACGTCGGTGTCCAGGGGTCTGTTGCTATTTACATGCACTCTCGGGATCGGCCTAGGGACTCTTTTGTACTACGTCGTGGAATAATTAAGGCAAGAATGGTTTAATACATATATTGGATGAATTAAACAATACAGGGTCTTACATTAAAAGGTATAATGCAATAACATTAACATTGGACAGTAGCAAATACAGTAGCAAAACGGTAGCAAAAATACGGTAGCAATACAGTAGCAGATACGGTAGCAAATACGGTAGCAATACAGTAGCAAATATGGTAGCAAATACGGTAGCGAACGTTAGCAGATACGGTATCAAATACGGTACCTCTACGGGAGTCAGTACGGTATCAGGTACGGTTTCACTATGACGGCGAGAGATAAAGGAGATCGTATATCTTGGCACAATTCGGGTACAAACCCCGGTAGTGAACGGTCAAGAATCACGGTGCTCTTTCTTTGGATAAAGGGATGTTGCACGGATGTAAGATACCGCCTCAGGACACACGCAGCGACGGTACTTCTGAAGGAGGGTCACTTGCGTCAGGACACACGCAGCCGCAAGGGGAGATAAGGTACAGAAAACATCGCCTCAGGACACACGCAGCGACGATGCTTCTGAAGGAGGGTTACTTGCGTCAGGACACATGCAGCCGCAAGGGGAAAAAAGGAACAGAAAGCACCGCCTCAGGACAGCCGCAAGGGAAGATAAGGATGGAAGACAACAACTCAGGACACACGCAGCGATGTTGCTTCCGGGGTTTCGGCTAAGTTAGAGAGAGAGAGAGGGGTACAAGGGTAGAAAGAGAACGGAGAAATAAAATATGAACGGTAAAGCAATAGTGCCAAGACAAAACAATTCCTCACCTCTGTATTGTTGGCCTGTGTAGGTCGTACCTTGGCTTCGGTCGCTGGTGCTGGATTAGTCTTCAGAAAGCAGGATCGAAAACTGACTGTTTAATGCTCTAGGGGCTGTATTTATACCCGCCGGCTAACGGTGTTTACTAAATTTGGCTTAATTCACGCATTTCTGCCGAGAGTAGGGGACACCTCGATGCCCCACTAATTTTACATCGAAGATGCGATTATCTGATCTCCACGCGTAAATGCAAATCGAATAAACCAAATTACCGGTGTCGGACATAATTATTGAAGTCAAATAATCATATAACAATGCCACCGGTAATTAAACATAACTCTAATAACGGTATAAAAATAAAACGGTATTTAGTACTGCTAACAAAATAAAATGTGAATTCTCAATATTGACAAACAGCGCAAAAATAAATAAAGTATCTCATTCGGTTCTAAATATAAATTTAACGGTACATAATTGTATTCACATAAATCGGTAAACATTCCTAAAATGAAAGCAAATAAAAATAAACGGCGCTTGAACTTTTTCCCATTAATGATATCAAACTGAAACAGCCTCTGATAAGGATAACAAAAATGCAACATGCGGTGATACGGCACATAATAAACAAATTACCTTAAGCCGCTATGAAATGTAAAGTATTAATGCAACGGCCCGTAATTAAATTTACCTGTATCGGTGAATATGAAAATAATACGGGGTGCGTTCGGAAAATCATCGGCATAACGTAGTTATGTAAACAAATGAAACGGAATCCTAAAAGTCAAGATAAACATAAAAAAAATAGTAACGCTTCGTTACAATACATGCCAGCCCTTGGTCTATTGAGCTAGCGAGCTAGCAACCAGAGTTATGTCGATTACTTCTTGTCTTCTACAAGTAACAAAAGTGGGGGAGTTGTCCCGATTGAGCATCTTCAGGTCTGTAGTGTACAGATACTCTAGAAGATCTCTTCCTCGTTGTTGATGTTGACGTCTGAACTGCCTCAGATTGTATGGTGGGCATTTGCGTCAAATCCAATTAGTAAGGTGATTGTCCTTACAGTAGTTGACTACCCTTTCGAGTTCTCGAGAGGGTGGCGGGCTGGAGGAGTCATAAGGTACGTAGGCTGAACAGACTACGAGGTTTGTTTTCCTGCCGTCTCTTAAAAGACTAACCGTTATGGCTACTAGGTCTGTGGAACAAAAATCTGGTATTAGTTGAGCATTTAACTTCCTTGAAGTGTAAATACATGCTCTTTGAATTAAATTAGTGCAGGAATGGATAATTCTGGCACTACTTAGTCCTCTTACATTTCCCTTAGCAATCCACAGTTCCTGTATGAGGATGACATGTGCTTGCCCCATACACATCTGACGGCCCGGTTCCTTCGGTACCCCGGTAGGTCGTCTGGTTCGCGGCCGTGTCTGGGGTCCGTGAAAGACATCTTAGTCATGCCGGCATAGGCTTTGTATCCTTGGGCTTCCAGGATCTTTGCGGAAGCCTCATCGACTCCAAGCACGAGACGCACCCCAAGGGGTTGCATATGGCGGTCTCGGATCTTCCAAAGAGCTGTTTGAAGTCCTGCATTGTAAATCTGCAAGCGCTTCATGATTTTGTCGCTGGGGTCCGGGGCGCCGGGCACCCAAGCGATCAACTTCCTCAGTTTCTGGAGGGCGGAGATGTTCCACTATCGAGTCCAGCCCCCGCTGAACCAGATTCGCTTCTTCACGAGAGAACTTCTCCTCGGAATAATCAAATCCTGTGATAGCAACCCTCATCGCGCTTGGCTACATGTCCGTGGCAAGAAAGCGCGAGTCTTCTTTGTCACTATGTGCACTGGGGAGGGGTGCCTTCTTTGAGGCCGCGATTGGTACCAGCCTTCAGCTGGTTGCTGGACTTATTTGTTCAGAAGTGCCCCAGGAGAGCGCCCTCTGTCGCAACTTGGGAGTCCCTACTAGTAGAGCTCTCCGTCGCTGGTAAAGCACTCCGTTCCGGTAAGGATGGTGAGGAGGCCTCACTGCTGAAGCACTCCTCGGATTTGGGAGGTTTTTTAGTATTAGGATTCATAGTTGGTCCCACGAGTAAGCAGGAAATATTCAGTCCGTCCACATAGAACCGGTTGTGCAGGTAAGGTTAAATATTTTGAGAGGTCACCCGTATCTCAAAAGTATCGTTTAAGACACTGTAACCCCAGTGTCATTCAGCCCGCCGCACGGTAACTTCCACCTTAGCTTGGGGAATGTTTTTCGACCGCCCGGTCTAGATCCTTCACGTACAGCTTCAACAGGGCCACCACGTGAAGCATGCAATCTGAGATCACACACCACCAATCATTGAAGGTGGTAGGTACCTAGCGGTCTTGGTATGGCCGTGCCAGGGTGTGTAAGGCACAACTTTTTCCTGCGCTGAAATATGGTTCACACTAGTGGTTATTTGACTTCAGCAGCTCGGCCCCCTTTCTAGGTTACGATTGCTTGTTATGTCTACTCCTAGGTAGTTAAATGGCATTGTCTGCCCTATGATTTTCCTTCTAATTTCAAGTTTACACCTCACCAGCGTTCTGAGAGACTTTGTTTTCTCAGTTGATATAGCCATATTGTATTTTGCGGCCGTAGCATGGTGTTTCTGCAGAATTCTTTGTAGATCGTCTTCATTGTTGGCTATGAGGACCGCGTCGTCTGCATAACGTACTATGTTTAAATTGTGGTTACTTAGTTTGTGTCTTCCATTGGTTTTACTTTTTCTATGATTTGGTTATTAGGTTGAATAGCAGCGGGCTCAGGCTATCTCCTTGTCTAATTCCCGTGTTCACTGGGATGTTTTCTGTGAATTTGCCCCCTGTTGTTATTCTGGTGGAGCAGTTCGAGTTTAGTTCTTCAATAATTCTTATAAATTTGAGGAGGACGTTCTTTTTTTGGTATATCCCTCATATCTGGTAGTTTTATTCAGTCGAAGGCTTTGGATAAATTGACGAAGCACAAGAAAGCTGGATTATTCTATTCGACGGCTTTTTCGGAAATGTGACGGATGATATATATGGCATCTGTCCTGGCCGATTTTTTCTGAACCCCTATGTTCTTCATTGATAGGTAGGTACCAGGTCACATATAGTTTCAGCAATTATTCTAGTAAACAATTTCAATATTGCTTCTAACGAGAATACTCCTTTGTAGTTTGCTGGGTTTCTTTTGTCGCCTTTTTTAAAAATCGGTATGGTGATACTTATTTTCTACTCTTCTGGGTTATTTTCTACTTCAATTATTTTATTGAACAATATCGTTATTTCTTTCGCTAGAATCTGTCCTCCGAAGTTTATTTGTTCGTTAGTGATTGTTATTGTTCCTAGCGCCTTTCTGTTCTTCAGTTTCCTTCTAGCGTTTACTACTTCGTCTATGATTCTCCAGCCTGATCGATGTAAATTTGTTTGAAGTAGTCCATACAGTTATCTCTCTCCAACGGGTTTATTTCTCTGTATTCATGGATAGGTTTCTTTGGAATAATAATCGTGATCCTCGTTTGTACCGCTTGCGCAGTGTCGAGGTGGTGTGAGGCAAGGCTAAGCTAGTTTGTGCTATGCACAACAGGGCCCGACTTTGCGGGTTACCGTGTTGGTGCGAAACCGTGCTTGATTTGCCTGGTGTTGTGATGTTTTTGATTACGGTCTTGTCACTCCTCTAATGCGTCCGTAATACGAGGAGTGCCATTAATTTGATCGCCAATGGCAAATGTAGACCGGGACCCAGTATCGATCACCCAGGGAATTATAAAATAATACGATCCCAATATTACCCAGGCTTTCTTCTGGCTGATATATAAATCATGTTCAACGTCCTTCGTAAATTTCTCCTAGCGTTCTTCTTTTATATTTCTTATTTTTCGTTGACTCTGTTCCTTACTCTTACATATTTCTCGTATTTGTCTGCTGTTTTCCTACTTCTGAGAAAAAAAGTGATACATAATTATAAAAGATCCAAAAGAAGAAAGAAATTACATAATTGCAATTTTCTCTGAGGGTCGTTTCCATGCTGTTCGTGCACCAAAGCAACACTCTAAAATCTATGCTAACATATTGCTTTTGTCGTGCCTCGGAGAATACTTAAAACCGTTAGTCTCCCTAGGTTAGTGCTTCATGGCACACACAAGTAGTGGCGGCTCACCAAGTGAAGTACCTAGGTGAAGTGCCGCTTCACCTAAAATTTTCATTCAATTGCTAATATTTATTTAAATTACATAACAAATTAGTAGATATAAATAGAGTCGTTTATTTATGGCATACATAGTAGTAGATACAATAAGCTTAATGAAAACAAACACATTCCATTTTTTCTGATCCCCTTGAATTTAAAATCTAAATTTTAAACGCAGTCCGTCGAGAGTGAAAGCAGTGTCCATAAAAAATCTTACCTACAACACTCGTGCAATTGTAGTGAAGAATCAGCCTCAAACGTATTTTAACTCAGCACTTATACCTCCGTTGCCATGGTAACGCGTACGTCAATATCTACAATCGGTTAACGGTGAGTCGCGCGAGTGAAGAGCCGGTTAAACACAATGAAACATAACACAGATATTAAATGCTTTATTCTAGTTAAATACATCAGATCTTACTTCTACGCTGGTCAAAGTATAAGTGTCTAGACGACTACCTGCAACCGACCCTCAACCCCTTGGCTGGGTTGCCACAGGTGTACGGTATTTTTCCACGACACTACATACCTCCCCCCTTAAGCTAACTAGTTTATGCAAAATGATTTTTTTAGCCTAAGTAAAATTAAAGGTATTACATTATAAATTCTAAGTAACAAATATATAGTCGCCGTAATAAGCTGGCGCATTCCTATTTCTGTTACTCCTACGTATCGACTCCTGTGTGTTTGAGTTTACAATAGTTACACTGTCATCTACATTTCTAACTACATCTTGATCTGATCTCCCTATTAGACGGCGAACCGTTCTATTTTCCCCATTGTTAATTACTGAGCCAGATTCAATTTCTTGTAAACACTCGTACCTGCTTGCTTAACCTCCCTTCTGATAATCTGGTTTAGGTGTCTTTTCCACAGTTTATCGTTGTCTTCGATTTTACACACGTAAGTCAACCTACCTAACTTTTTTGTGATTGTAGCTGCCGTCCAAAGTTTCTTATTGGGAATCCTGTAATCACGCGCCATTACCTGATCACCTACTCTAAACTCCTCTCTTCTTTTCCTTTTTCCCCCTTCCATATCTGTTCTGTCTTCGGTTCGACAGGTTTTGGTTTTATAAAATCCAAACGGTCTCTTAGTTCGCGACCTAAAAATAATTTTGCAGGAGTCTCCCCTGTTGTACTGTGAGGAGTACTGCGATAGGTTAATAAAAATCTGCATATTAATGTTTGAATGTCAACTCCATTATTAGTTGAATCGCCTAACGCTGCTTTTAACCCGTTCTTAAACGTTTTAACTGCGTTTTCTGCCGCTCCGTTTGTTGCAGGGTAGAATGTTGGAGTTGTTATGTGTCTTATTTCAATTTTTCTAAAAATGTTCGAAACTGTCGGCTTACTAACTGTGTGCCGTTATCCAATACTAACACTTCCGGTATGCCGGTACTTGTAAAAGCTATCCGCAATTTTTCCATGGTATGTATGGTACTTGCATTGTTTTTCATATCATACACCTCCACCCATTTGCTGTAACTGTCTAAAATTATCAAAAATATTTTATTTTTAAAATCCAAAAAATCTATGTGTAACCGTTCCCCTACTTTCGCTGATTTTGGCCATGAAATTCCCTCAGCCTTCGGAGGACTTGCCCTTGTTTTTAAACATGCACTACATGTTTTAGTGATTTTTTCAATATGTTCGTCTAACTTGGGCCACCACATATATGAACGTGCTACTGCTTTCATTCGTACAATGCCCTGATGGCTAACATGTAACTCGCGCAATAAATTCGTCCTTAAGGATTTTGGAATTTCCACCCTGTAACCCTACATTAAACATCCCTGAACCACGGTAAGTTCCTGTTTTCGGCAAAAATACGGCCTAAACTCTGGTTCTGTTAATGTATTTGGCCATCCCTTATTTACGTAATCTATCTCTCTACTAATTATAGGATCTCGTCTAGATTCTACCTTTATGCGACTGCTATTAATTGGAGTACCTTGGGATTCTATGAAATGTAAGTATGTAATTTCTTCATTTTGCCGCATATCCACCGTTTTCAGTGGTAGTCTTAAAAAACTGTCTGCCACCGAATTTTCACTACCTTTGATGTATTCGATTTTATAATTAAATCCTGCCAAATAAATCGCCCAACGTTGTAGTCTGTTTGCTGTCATCTGCGGAATTCCCTTATTTTCACCGAATAACGCCAACAAGGGGCGATGATCCGTGCGCAAAATAAACTTATGTCCTAACATATAGTTTTGAAACTTCCTTACAGCAAAATAGAGTCCTAACGCTTCTTTGTAGATGACTAAATAATTTTTTTCAGCTGGTGTGTAAGTTCATGATACGAAAGCTATCGGGCGCTCCGTACCATCTAGGTACAGATGCACCAAAGCCGCCCCAATTCCGTCTTGCGATGCGTTGCTTGTTACTATGATAGGTAAATTCGGATTAAAATGGACTACGATTTTATCCGAAGCAATTTCCTTTTTAACTGATTCGAACGCTGTGTCGCATTTCGAGTCCCAAATAAACCTAACATCTTTATTTAATAAATTGTACAATGGCTTCATAATTTGTGCCAATTTCGGCACAAAACGTGCATAATAATTGACCATCCCAGCTAATGCTCTTACCTGGGTGACATTTATTGGTCTTGGCGCTTTCAGTATCGCTTGTACTTTATCCTGGGACTTCTTAATCCCTTCTTTGTTTATGACCTGTCCGAGATAAACAACTTCCGGCTTGAAAAATTCACACTTTTCTAAATTAATTTTCAAACCGGCTTCCTTTAAACGTTTGAAAACATCTGTAAAATTTTTCAGATGAATCTCCGCCGTTCTACCAGTGACAATAATATCGTCCAAAAAATTTGCCATTACGCTAACTCCTTGCAACAATTGTTCTGATTTACGCTGAAAAATAGCGCTGGCAGGCGATACCCCAAATGGTAATCGGTTAACCTTGAAAATGCCCTTATGAGTGCTCCATGCTACAATTTTAGCTGATTCCTCGTCTAAACGAAATTGCACGTATGCCATACTAAGATCAATTTTTGTAAATTTTTCTCCTCCTTGTAAAGCTACGAAAATCTCTTCAATTCTAGGTAATGGGTATTTCACTTCTACTAGGTGT
Source organism: Limonius californicus (assembly GCA_014611495.1). Taxonomy (NCBI): domain Eukaryota; kingdom Metazoa; phylum Arthropoda; class Insecta; order Coleoptera; family Elateridae; genus Limonius; species Limonius californicus. The sequence continues at coordinate 15,459 of JABXWE010017550.1, forward strand.
TTGCTGACCGTAGTTTTATAATCCCCGCATAAACGAATCGACCCATCCGCTTTTAATACCGGTACTAATTGCTCTTTTCCAACCGTTCCAATTCTACCTCCACTTTTTCCTTGTATGCAATAGGAATGGTACGTGGTTTACAAAAAATTGGCCTGGCATCGGCTTTTACATCCAAATGGATTGTTTCATGTTTGAATTCCCCTAATTCACCGTTGAATAAAGATTCAAATTCTGTTAAAATTTTACCTAGATTGCTTTCTGTCAAGTAATTAACCTGATTATTACATTGCGCCTTACTTAAACCTAAATTAAATGCTAATAACCAGTCTCGTCCAAGTAATGGAGGCCCACCCCCTTCTATAACATATAAATCAATGTTACCTCATTTTTGTACTTTAGACTAGCAGTAAAAAATCCTATTGGACAACTGGTTCTTCCAGTGTATTCTGTTAGGGTTATATTACTTGTTTGTAATGGATAATTACTAAACATCGAACTATATAAATCCTTAGATAGTAATGACACCCCAGCCCCACTATCAACCTGCATGTCTAAATTTACAACACCTATCTGTACTGTAGCTGTAATGGGATTACATCTACTCGACCTCATATGAAATAACGGGAGATTTTCATTCTCCGTTACTTCTACATAATTACTTCTAGTATTATTCGCTACTTTTTTGTTGCATGTGCTGGCTATATGGCCTATTGCCTTACATGCAAAACATGTTGCACCCCTATACCTGCACTGCTGGTGTTCCTGGTGGACCCTTCCGCACGCTGGACAGGATGTTGCCGGTACCTGCTTCTTCCCAGTCCCTTTGTTGGCACGATTTGGTGTTGGTCTGCGACCTTTCTGAGCCCAGTTGACGCCCACGGAAAGTTTTTCTTTTCCCTGGTTTATTGGGGTTGACGATGTTCCCGCGCTTGCTGCCATACTCGCTTCTTTGTTTAGAGCCAACTCCACCATGTAGTCCAAAGTCATACTTTCTTTATACTTCTCTTCGCATAATTTATCTAAGACTGCACCTCGTCCTAATCCCGTCAAAAATCTATCTCTTAAAACCTTATCCAAATTCGCGAACTGGCAGTTCACCGATAAGATTTTAATTCGAGCATGCCACTCTGTAATGCTTTCATCGACCTTTAGCATTACACCATAAAACTCCACGCGTTCCCGGAACACTGAAATTTTCGGACTGAAATGTTTTCGCATGATTGCACACAGATCCGAGTATGATTTGTCACTCGGTTTGTCGGGATAACACAAGTCTCTTAATAAATTATACGTATCTGATGTCAATTGACTAATTAACACTGCGCACCTCTTTTTTGATGTTTCACTGTCTTGTAGGTATGCTATTAGCTTCCAAAAATTGGTCGAGCCGCTCTTGCTTGATACAACACCCAATCTCGTCCGTTATGATCAAAACGCTCAATTGCACCAATTAATGCTGCCATTTTTTGAAACGCTGCTAAAAGCACCTTTAAACCGTACTAAATTCTGCCTTCTTCAGTTAGATTTTAGTTTTCACTCAGTTTTTATCCTCGTCGCCACTGTTGAATCTTGAGATAGCCGGTTAAACACAATGAAACATAACACAGATATTAAATGCTTTATTCTAGTTAAATACATCAGATCTTACTTCTACGCTGGTCAAAGTATAAGTGTCTAGAACTCTAGACGACCACCTGCAACCGACCCTCAACCCCCTGGCTGGGTTGCTACAGGTGTACGGTATTTTTCCACGACACTACAAAGTGCATTCAGTAATTTTTGTTTTTGCTTTTATTTTTTGCTAAGCATTCACTAAATTACATATATGGGGAACAGCAAAAATGTTTAAGCTATCAAAACTGCTTAAATATGTACTAAGTACAAAGCTTAATGTGCAGTAATTTAGAAATGATTATTTACCTATAAGTAGCAACAGACATACGTACATTATTACTTAAAAAAATGCTCAGGAATTCTTTGTTGTAAGGTGAACTTTTTGTTCCAATAATGTTTCACGCTTGTTTAAATTAGAAAACACTTCTGAAGGTACATTTTCTTGGTTGTAAAATGCTCGCCAAATCGTGGAAAACACAATTAAAACGTCATCTTCTGCAGGGCTGTAAACTACACTATTGTTTTCTTCGAATGCTTTTTCTTTAGTTTCTTCTCCAAAATCTTTATTTAAGACGTTGTCAATATCCTTTTCATTAGATACATCGACTAGCTTATAACATTTAATCAGTTTGCAGATAATCTTACAGTTTAACTTCATAGGAAATATTAAAAATAAATTCTCAAATTATCCAAGCTTTGCAATAATTTTTAAAAGCAATCTTCAATTGTTGATGCACCAATATTTGTCCACACTTTCAGTAGTTCAGCGATACAGTCCTTAAGCAATTTTACCGTTCTATAATTGCCCTCAATCTTTTTTCGAGTACTGTTTCATAAACTCTAATTACAGTGCTATGTAATGTAATCTAACTTTCGTTTCTACATTCCCTCCTATAGCCTTTCTTCTTAAAGACTGGCTGCGAAGACGACATCTTGGAGCTTCGGAAACAATAATAAAAGAACTAGCTTTATAAGATGGAGAGATGTATAGAAACCATTTAAGGATGACAGAACAACATTTTAAAATTTTGCTAGATAAAGTAGAGCCTTTAAATTCAAAGCTCAATACAAAGTTACGAGAGTCTTTACCAGCTTACATAAAACTAATAAAAACCTATAAATTGTTTTAATTTTTCGGTAGACCAGGTAATTTTGAACATTGTAAAACCAGTTTATAGCTTGTAACACAAACCTAACCTTTATTTTCGATATGCCCGTGCGTTTTTAGTGGGGCGAAAACAGGTTTACACTATCAACTGCAGTTGAAACTACCCTGTCGTTCAACCAAAAGTAGACGAATGGGCAACTTTGAGTTGAACAACCAGAAGTCGTTTCAACGTGGTTGAAAAGCTGTTTACACGGACGATTTAGTCGCCCGACTGAAGTCGCTCCACTAAAAGTCTACCGAAAAATTAAAACAATTTATAGGTTTTTATTAGTTTTATGTAAGCTGGTAAAGACTCGTAACTTTGTATTGAGCTTTGAATTTAAAGGCTCTACTTTATCTAGCAAAATTTTAAAATGTTGTTCTGTCATCCTTAAATGGTTTCTATACATCTCTCCATCTTATAAAGCTAGTTCTTTTATTATTGTTTCCGAAGCTCCAAGATGTCGTCTTCGCAGCCAGTCTTTAATCCACCAACGCCGTTTTCTTCTGTTCATTTTTCGCATAAGCATTTCTTTTAATTCATTCAACAAACATACTGCAATATTTGAAGTTGCTCGTCTAATTTCTTTATTAAGCCTCACTTCAGCCATCTTGAACAACTAAAATGTTGAACGATTAAACCATTAATGTAAACCTTTTTAGTTGAACAACTTGTGTCGCCCGACTTGGTTGTCCGACCGAAAGTCGCCTAATGTAAATGCCGCTTAAGTGTAGTATGACACACGATTCCCAGTCCCTCGGAACTCTTTCCTCCTTCCAGTATACAAGACCAATTGATAAACCCCTTAAGGAAAACGATATAGTTTTGTTCTCTCAACTGAGAATAAATGTTTCAAAGTGTCATTTAATTGTGACTAATTTTACGGCAGAATAATAAAACAACAGAAACAAATCTGAAAATGTTAGAATATTATTACATTCATCTAAAGTAGTTCAATTTTATTAGGGTTTCAGGAATTAGGTATCATGTACTATAACCTACAAATCTGTTGACTGAATAAGTGTAAATCCGCTGCTCTTGAAAGTATTTAGAAATTTTAGCAATATGAAAATTCCGTGAGGAAATGATAGTTTAATACATTTCCCGTAGCCCAACTTCTTTTCGGTCTTTGAAATACAGCACAAGCTGAATCCAACTTTACACGAAGGTTGGTGACTATTTATGCTATAAAATGCTAAATAGTTTTAAACGTGGCCTATACTTATGTTTAGTGTAGCCGCACGAATCAAGGATTCAATATGAACGAGGCACCAGAAGTTAAAACTGAAGTTTTGTTATCAAATATTAATGACTCCACATGCGAAGTTTGGCATCAGATGGAAATCAAAGCAGAAAATCTTCAAACTGAGTTGAATACTGATGGTAAATATACATCAGTGTATACCGTTATGCAATCCTTAAATGGAAATTCGATATTTTCAGTGAAAGCACTATCTTGGAATTTAATAATATTTGTGTCATTCCACAAATACAAACGATTTTGTTTAAATCTTACCAAATTGATAAATAGTGCTGTGCTTATTATTGCTAATTAGTATTTCCAAAAAAGAAAACCAGGTTTGAGAGTACATACAAATCAATCCTAGCTTATTTGTATTAGGAAATAATATTTCTACATCTGTTTGTATTCTAGGAAAAGAAGAAGGTTCCTGCCAAGTACAAATAAAATTAGAAGAATCTGATCTGAAATGCAATACTACTTATAATAATTTTATAGAACTAGAATTGTTCCATGAAGAATTGAATTTAAAAACTGAGATTGGCAATAACTGTGAGGATCAGGCAACAAATAAACCTACTCACACTCCACCTCTTCAGCAAGACGTAAACAATTATAAATCCACGTTTAAAAGTGATGCACCAAGTAGCCTTAAACCCCCTTCAAAGGGACCGCCATTCGAATGTGGTATATGTAAATTGAAGTTTATGCATAAAAGGAGCTTCCGTCGACATAAGCAACGGCATACAGGAATAAAACCCCACAAGTGTAATGTATGTGAGTACGCGAGTGCGGAGAAACACAACTTGAAACAGCATATGAAAACCCACACTGGTGAAAAACCATACAAGTGTAATCTATGTGGTCATGCATGTATAGAAAAGCGCAACTTGGAACGCCATATGAAAACCCACACTGAAGAGAAACCCTTTAAATGCAATGTGTGTAGTTATGCGAGTGTATGGAAACGCAACTTAGAAGTACATATGAAAACTCACACTGAAAAAAAACCATTTAAATGTAGTGCATGTAGTTATGCAAGTGTACACAAATTTAGCTTAAAAAGGCATATGCAAACCCACACTGGAGAAAAGTCATTCAAATGTAGTGAATGCGGTTATGCAAGTGTACAAAAATGCAAATTGGAACGACATGTGAGAAGTCATTCTAATGACAAAGTATTTCAATGTAGCTTGTGTAGTTATGCAAGTGTGCAGAAATGCAACTTACAAGTTCATATGAGAATCCATACGGGAGAAAAATTGGTCAAGTGCGGAGTTTGTAGTTATGCCACGGTGCGCAAAAGCAATTTAGAAGTCCATATGAAAACTCACACTGGAGAAAAACCATTTACTTGCAATGTTTGTAGTTATGCCAGTGTAGCCAAACATAACTTGGAACGTCATATGAAAACTCATTCTAGGGAAAGTGGTTTCAAATAAATTCAGTCACTTATAGTTTTTAAATATTCGTATTAATATTAGAGTAGATATAAATTATTTTAAACAAATTCACCAATGTATTGTGATTATAATTAAGTATGTATACAGCAAAAAAATCAAATATTAAAAGTAAGAACAATTGACTCTCAATAGCAGCAACTGTTGGTGGTAAAAATGTACCAGTCATAGCAATTACAAATATGTTAAATACCTACACTTTTGCTTCTAGTAAACAAAAGAAGTGTTCCGTTGTAATGTCAGTTCTAAGTTGGATACTGTTACAGATACCCACATCTGGCTATAAATTTAAAATTATCCTTTAATTTCTGACTGAGTTTTCAGACAATATAACAATTGATGCTGCATATCGTTTGACAAATGAAGAACTGTCTGTATACAGTGGTGTGAAAAACTTGTGCATCACTTGAAAAATTTGTGAGAACTTCTATATAATGCAATTGTTAAATTTTTTTTAACTGGCGGTGTATATGCCCGCACAGATATTCGAACACAGATCACATAGTAATGTGGTAAAACTAACAGGTCAAATTTTTACTTGTTGAGGAAAAACCACTTGAAGTAAAACATATTATTATTGTAATTTAAGTTAAAACCTGCCTAATTATATTAAAATATCTTAATAGTTAATCAGTCTGCCCTTGCTGTTGATGACCAATTTCCCTCTATTGGGCATGGATTTTACCAGGTTTCCAAGATCTTGGAAGATGCAGTAAAACCAAGCATTGATAAGGGCTTCGATTAAATCAATTTTTGCGTTGGGTTTTTTTAAATGATGTTTGCTATCCTTTGCCATAAGCTTTGGATGGCATTTTGGTCTGGGGATTGTGCTGGCCAATCCATTCTACCGACTTTATTGGGTGACACCGAACATTGAACTACTTTTACTCTATAGCAAGATACATTGTCATCCTGGAAAATAAAGTTTTTTCTCCAAACAAATCTTTCCCACTAGGTAACATTTTATCCTGCAGTTCTTACCTCATTGTATTTCGTTGCATTCATCATCCCAGAGACGACCAAATCCTTCGGCAGACATGCACCCCCATACCATGTTACATGCAAAAATAAAATTAGGACGCCAAGAATTTTGATGCGCAAAACGCGCGATTATTATGTAAGTAGGCCAAAAAACTAACCGTCGTCAGCTAACTTGGTCAGTAGAGGGAGTTCGCGGAACACAATTATAGGAAGAAAGTCTTTAGTGAAGCTATATATGTACGAGATATGTCAAAATAAGCGGTCGTCACCCTTTCAAATTCAGCTTTAAATAGATCCTGCGTGAGAGGGCCAAGGATCAACAGCTCACGTGAGTCGAATCTATCTTGTTATGCTTCCCCCTTGCCCCTAAGGTATAATCAAAATACACACAAAAGGTGGAGGTAAGCAACACAGGACCAGGCCGATCCTGTTACATATCAAATACATACAATAAAAACGGAGGCTTTTAGACATCTGAAAAAATTGTTTTAGCCGCTACTGGTTACGATATTTATGGGATTCATAAAAAAAATTAACCGCGTAGCCAGTTATAACTGAGAGCGTTAATACAAAACAAATCAAGGGCAGTCTTAAGTTTTTACAAACGACCACTAGATGGCGCTATTGAGATGTGTTATTACTATTTTCGTAAAATTTGATATTTGTTATTGTGAAATCAGAGGCAGCGTGGAAATTGACCGAGTAGTTTGTTTACAGTGAGCGTTTAAAAAAAAGTAATTTTGGGAAAAAATGGAAATTTCACATGAAGGTTTTCGTTGGATGATTGTTTACGATTTTAGTAAAGGACTAACTCAACAACAATGCATAGAATCGCTTCGTTCAACTTTTGGTAATGAAGCACCATCAGAAAAGATTATTTACAATTGGTTTACAGAACTTCGTCCTGCTCGTGCGTTCGTCAGTGATGAATTTCGCGAAGGTCGACCGAAATCGGTTGTTGTTCCAAAATACATGGATGCTGTGCGCAACATGATTGAAGAAGATCGGCATGTGACTTACAGTGAGATAGGGGCCTCCTTAGGCACATCGAAGACTGCAGTATATTCGATTTTGCATGAATATTTAGCTGTGAAAAACATCTGTTCCCGATGGATTCCGCATAATTTGACCGAACCTCAAAGAAAAGCTCATGTTAATTGGTATAAGGAAATGCTCAAAAAATTCGACCGAAGAATTGCAAAATCCGTATACAACATCGTAATAGGTGACGAAACTTAGATATATTCGTATGAACCGGAAACTAAACAAATATACCACTAAAGATGAACCGAATCCCACAAAAGTTGTTCTTTCACGAAGCACGTCCAAGAAAATGATCGCTTGTTTCTTCGGTTGTACTGGACATGTCGCAACCATTTCTGTAATTTAAAGGATCGAAGAACAGTTAACGCTGGATGGTATACAACAATTTGTTTGCCACAAGTCATCCATGAAATCGGAAAAAACATTCTTCATCATGACAATGGCAGCTCTCACATAGCACGTCAAACAAAAGGAATGCAAAAGTGTATAAATCTTTAACGCAAATGTTTTGAAAAGCAATAAAACAGTTTGTACCAAAAAAAATTTTTTTTTACCTACTTTTTGCAAAAACTTAAAAGGCTGCCCCCGTACAAGCTAAATATTAGGTCCAATAAACAAACGACTACAGAAAGTTTGTTCAAATTATCGAAAATTGTAAGTACTATAATGCTAGGGCCCTTTAGTAAGCCCTAACATCAAACATCTTCGAAATAAACTATTAATTTGGAGAGACTAATTTATTTGTGTGAATACAAAAACAGAGAAATATCGTAACTAAGTAAACAAACGTGATAAATATAGTGCCACGCGCACTACATTTACCCCCCCCTCTCTCAAAAAAAAATAAAAAAAGCGCATGTAAAAGGGAAAACTTCCACAATCATGTGTTCGAAACAAAATTTTGAACCACATTATAGAGGCAATCAAAAATTTGAAACGATTGTGGTAGTTAAAAAACCCTTATGCGAAAAAAAAAATATTTTTTTAAAAGAAAATCCTTAAAAGTAACAAATTAATATTGCACAATAAAAAAACTTAAGACTAATACAATTATTATGAAAACAATACAAAAGTTTCTTAAAATTAAGTTAAATTAAACAGGAACCGGAAAATCGGGAAGGATGGAGAAGCGAATGAATGCAGTCTGAAAAGAGAAAAAAAAAAGAAAAAATATGTATGCATAACAAACAAACAAAAAAGGTGCACGTGTATGTGATGTCATGATTCGAGTAAAAGTAGATCCCTTTGTGGAAATTGCTCTTCCGCAGGAAGATCACAATATCCAGAAGAGGAAGAAGTAACGAAAGAAACAGGTAAAGAATTGCGAGAAAATAAAGCTGAGAGTAGAGTAGCATAGAAGGAAACTGCTGCACCCGGATCTGACTCAAGTGAAATAACTTGTTCTTCAGAACGACAAGGCAACAGCACTCCCGAAAAGAGAAAGAAGTGACGGAAGAAAGGTTGAGATCTTAAAATGTAATAGGAAAAAGTTAAAAGAATAGTATGATAATATGTGATGTAGATAAATGAATACACCTGGCGCATCTAAAATGTCAAATGAAAAATAAAGATAAACGTCATTATCAAAACTTGGAAATGTTATTTTAAATGATTATAAACAAAATTAAAAAAAAACTTATCCGTATTCAGAATGCAGCTGTGCAGACCAACGAAGACAGCCAGGAGGACGATCAAGCACAGTGGAACAATCTCGGATGGGTAGTTCAATGTTGGGATTTCTTCTTCGGAGAAATGGCAGGAAGGAATTCTTTTAAACGGTCGGGATCACCAAGTATAGTGCTAGGGCCCTTTAGTAAGCCCTAACACCAAACATCTTCGAAATAAACTATTAAATTGGAGAGACTAATTTATTTGTGTGAATACAAAAACAGAGACGAATACAAAAACAGAGAAATATCGTAACTAAGTAAACAAACGTGATAAATATAGTGCCACGCGCACTACAGTACTAAACAACTTAGAAATATCGAAGCACTAGCGAACAACAAAAAAAAGGTCACTGATCGCTGTGTCCACTGCTAATTAATAAAGTTACAGATAATTAGTATCCTACCAGCGTAGAAGTCCAAAAGGGAAAGCTTCAATGCAGATTGACTTAGTCGCGATAGACGCCTCAAAAGGACAAGGATAGCAGAACGAAGAAAGGAGGCAGCTAAACTGACGATTTTGGCTCCAGCAGATGATTGCGTGCAATGCCCGAATGATATCTACAGGACAGGGAAGCCGTATTGGCATATGTACTCATGTGCTTCGAATGATCAATAATCAATAACTTTTGTAACGTGCGATTTCTTACGCCTAGTTGGGTTGTATTTAATTTTCAATATAGCATTTTGGATTGCATACTTTATGCTTTTGGTTAATTCGATTTTGGCCTTGTTTGAGTTTCGTGTCATCCATTCGTATATTTCCGGTTCAGGAAATGGCGATTTTGATATATCCGTTTGGCATTCATTAATTTTTGAGTTCTCATAGAAAGTGCACGTGTTCATGAATTATTTTAGAAGTCATTTTAAGGCTTGCGAAGTTTTCCTGATTTGATTTTCAAGACGCAATTGTGGAATCTTAGATATCGATAGTAGTGATATGTATTCCAGGGAGTTATCTCAATCTTTGTGGAAATCGTTTTGAGGAAGTTCTTTCCGCCAGTTTACATCTTTTGGTAAGCATGGAAAATCCAAATTTTAGTGTTTTATTTCTAAGTCATTTGAATTTATTTAGGCGAATACGATACGGTCGAAATTACTTATCGTCAATTAAAAATACAAGAGACCCTGGAGATATTTCAACGCGATTGCAGGACGGCTCGAACTATCAAGATTACAGGTGTGTCCGTTCTGATTACATTTAATTCTTAAATACATTTTTATGGTACGAGGGAGATTCGGAAAACTGCAGTTTCAACCGGAAAGGGGCCGTCGTCAACATCCTTATTTACCTATAAATTGATGATTGAATAATTAAGCTATTAATTAGTGCAAATGCCGAACAAGGTAGGTTCGAACTCCAGGAAGGTTTCTGTTTTACCCCCAGTTTACTTTGGCAGCAAATTGAGCAATTGCCGAACAAGGTAGGTTCGAACTTCAGGAAGGTTTCGGTTTTACCCAGTGACCATAAAAAATCTTATCTACAACACTCGTGCAATTGTAGTGAAGAGTCGGCCTCAAACGTATTTTACCTCTGCACTTATATCTCCGTTGCTATGGTAACGCCTACGTCAATATCTACATTTGGTTCACGGCCAATCACGCAAGTGAAGAGTTCAGTCGCAATACGCCGCGGAACTGCATGTTCGGGTTTGACCGTCGGTTTTTAAACGATTTCAACAATTTAGAATTCACATTTTTAGCTGTAGTATTTAATGATAATTTCTTTCTCACTGACATATTATTTGATGTTGTCCAAAAGAAATCATCGGATATTAATTTTTGTTTTACAAAAATAAATAAAACTATTGAACTATTAAAGAGGAAAAGGAATGACGATTTCTTTGATACACTCTTCGAAAAGACTAAGGAAATATAAATAACACAAATCGATATTTCTAAGCGCCCTAAGCGGGAATACGCTAGCTTTACAAATAATGGCAGAAGAAAATATAGAATTTTGTTTTATGAAGTACTGGATCACATTGTAATGGAAATGGAAGTAAGGTTTCAAGACTGCGATTAGTTACAATTCATGTCTCCGATACTACGAAATCGGAAATACGAACAATATGATTCATGTTTTCCATCTAAAGCATTAGAAAGTTTAGATCAATTCTATGGCAAAATATTTACAAAAATTCAGCGTCTTAAAAACGAATTAAATCTTCTTTATGCCGATGAAAGTTACCGCAATCTACAGACCCAAGAATTACTAGAAAATCTCAATGAGAACAAAGACATTTTTACCGAAGCCTACAAATTGTTCTGCCTCATATTAACTATTCTGTCGACAGGTGCATCAGTGGAAAGAAGTTTTTCTTGCCTTAAACAAATAAAAACGTACTTAAGAAATGCAATATCTCAAGATAGGCTTTCTTTTTTGGCAAATATTTCTATTCGAAAAGAACTCTTATTAGAATTAATAAAAAATCAGCCATTTTACGATGACATAATAAATAATTTTGCTGCATTAAAGGACAGAAGGATAGACTTGGTCTACAAAAACTAGGTAAGTTGAGATTGAATTATATTTTTTATTTTGTTACTATAAGGGTTATTATTATAGCACTTCGCCTATTTTTTTACCCGCGAGCTGCCACTGTAACTTACGACATATAAGAACTCATATAGGAAAGAAAGGAACCATTTGAATACAAGATTGCATATTGTTCTTTTGAATATGTTTCTTTATGCAGTAGTGTTTGTAAGATTTTTCATGTGCCTGTAATAATATTTAAGAATCAATCTCAAAATTCCTTGTAAATGTATTTGATGTAAAATAAATATCAATGTGTCTCTGTAGTCATATAATACTATAAATGAAGGAAGATTGGAGCAGTCCCTGATGATTTGGGGGAGTTTGAAGTAATCCAAGATAATTTGGAATAGTATTTGGCAATCTGTCATGAATACATGGCATTTAGAAGCAATCTGGCAATAACTAAACTTGTCTACAGAAATGTACGTGCTGAGAAGATTAGCAGGAATTTCCTGAAGAGATAAAATAACTAGTGAAACAGTCTGACAGCAGATAGGAATACAAAATACAATTGTGAAGAACGTAGAAAGACACCAGTTTATATGGTACGGAGACGTGCAACGGAATCAAGGAATAAAGAAAGCAGTGAGTGAACCTATAACCTACAAGAATACCAGTGGAAAGACAAAAAGGAATGCGTGCTAGCAGAGCTCGCATTTTTTAAAACCAAAAAACCGGGACACAATAAATTTTGTAGAATTAAGGTTTAAGAAATAAATTTTATTCGTTCACATTATGTATTTAAAAATAATTGTGTCCAGTTGAGAAATAAAGCACTCTAAGAAGTTACAAGCGATTCCTTTCATTTGTCCCTAACGAATTCATCAATGAAAAAATTCGTTCAATAGAAGCATCTGACCCTGGTAAGGTCAAACAGAAACTTATAATTGAAGCTATTTCATTGTAAGTAATTTATTCCTTTTTAAAATGACATTCCGTTAAATTTTCCCAAGATATACATATGTTCAAGCAAGTCTATTCCATTTTAGTAAATACACTGAACTGATTTTGAGTCCTTTCTTGAATATATTGAATCATAATGAAGTAGAAATTGGAGATGTCTATAAATGATGATTCAGTTGTTAAACGTTCTTCTCAAAGATTTTTCATTCCGATTTTCACTTCATTGGATAAATACTTTACATTTTCACGCAATAAAATTTTCGTAATAGGAATATCTATCTCTTTTGTTTACCTCATAACCCGTAGCCTATTCTCTTTCGATTCGCTAGAATACCCCAGAAAACATTTTGATATGATTTTTTAAGAATAGGAGATAGGTGAAAGACTTCTTAACATTGTAAAACGTATACAAAATAGTTGAACATTTATCTTGGAACGAGAAATAGGATTTAAGCCCATCGCATATTTCAATAAAACGAATTAAACATGGCTGCAGAGGAAGCCATCGTGTTTTGATATAACCTAAAACAGTCTTGTATTCAATTTCGACAAAATCACAACAAGATTTCAAACTTTCGACTCTGACAGTGAATTACTGAAAATGATGGAAAACTTTACCCAAAATTGTATGAATATCTATTGGTAAGGTATCAACAGCATTTGTACAGCATTATGTATAATGTGAGCTGCTCAACCTCCACCTGTCAATTTTCGATTTAATCTGTTTGTAATTTAGAAAAACTTTAATTTTTCTTTTTAATCCACCAAAATTTGTGTTGGCATTAACTGCTGAAATGCCTATTATTTTCTCAGTAATATTATATTTTTAGACAGCATTTAAAATGTGATCGCAAATCAGATCAGAAGTTTCTCCGAAAAATTCTAATATTTATGTTGAAATCTCTTTATCAACAGTGAAATACCTCACAATAATAGGTGCAATGTTAAGATCAATATGATTAGATGCATCTATGGATATGCAACAATATTTTGTATTGCCCAGATCTTCCAATATTTTACTTTTTACATGTAATAATAAGACATTGGTAATAATAGCCTTGCAATTCATTTGTGCACATGAAAATTTCTTTTTCAAGAATTTTTTAAAATAGAGGACCTACAATCCATGGATTGGAAACTGATTGTGTTTAACTGCATGAAAAACAAATGTATCCTCTTGTGCAACCAACTCCATTTCTTGGCTACCTAACTTTTGATATCCACAAAATGATGTCAATGATTGATTTGAACCTTTTGCAGACACAACAGACTTGTGCTTTTTTGTATTGACATCTTCAGTTATATCTACCTTACCTCCGTGGACAATGTAAAATTCTGCATGGCATGTGCTACATTTCACTCTTGAGCTATAAATATCGGAATTACTGCTTTTTGTTATTAGAGGAAAAAGATCCTTCAATTTTTCATTGAAATTACACTTTCTTTTGGGCATTTTGTAACAAGCGGTATAACTTTATTAATTTAAGAAATTAAATATTCACAATTAACACTAGAATGCAAGAATACGAAAGAACAGTCCAAAACTGTTAAATCACATATCCTGTGTGCCTATAAAAATAATTTAGTGCCTGACGCCGGAGACAAAAGACTGCTAAAAATTTACGGCCGACCAGACAAACGAAATAGGTTGCGATTAACTAAAAATACAGTTGGGCGACTGTCTTCCTCATTCTTTTCTCCGGCCGAATGAAATGTAGGTATGGAGCTAAATCGTTTTTCCGAAATTCTAACATTCTGGTAATTCATAGAACTACAATATAAGTACGTCTCTGGTTTTGTTTTGTAATAATACTTTCTTAAAAGCACCCAAAAATATTACGACTTGCATTCATCCTTATTAGAAATGTTAATATTTTTATATTCTAAATAATCCGGAACATTTAGCGTCCCGAACTAAACGTATCGGGACGCCGGGACAGAAGTCATAAAACCGGGACTGTCCCGGGAAAACCAGGATGTAGGGGATCCCTGCATACTAGACGTCGGACAATGTCGACAGACGTTTTAAAACCGATAAAAGTGAAACACCTACAATCTGGGGTACATGTGAAAAAATACAGCTGTATATAGGTCAACATTTTGTAGGCTGTATTTAGCAGTGTTCTCTCTCTCTCTCTCTCTCTCTCTCTCTCTCTCTAAGCCTTCAGCCTCTTGACAGAGTGTTTTTTTATTAGCCCGCAACATCCCATTGTTGGGCAAGGATCTCCCCCATAAGGGGGGTTGTTGATCTACTCTCCCATAGTGATCAATCCTCGTGGGAGAGAGGCGCCGCGTTAACGCAACTTTCGGATCACCCATTCAAGTACTGACCGGAGCCAACGCTGCCTTAACTCTCCTGATCGTACGTGAACGGGCAACGAATGTGCGCAACCTCGGACCTGACGGAGTGTTATGGTTCTATAATTTGAAGTCCAGCTGGTTTCCCTTTTTATGTAGTGGACATATAACACCGATGTTCCATTCCTCTGGCATCCTCTCGCTGTTCCATACGTCGAATATTAACTTTTGTAGATATATGGTCAGATGTTCTCCGTCGTACTTGATTAGTTCGGATAGTATGTTATCACATCCGGGGGCTTTGTTATTGTTCAGTTTCTTAATGGCTTCGCGGACTTCTGGTAGTGTCGGGGTGGTTGTTTGTCGTCTGCAATGGGTTGGTCTTCTACTTCTTCCGGCTGTTCTTCACTGTTTCCACTTACGTGTTCTTTAAAGTATTCTGCCCACCTTTCTAGAACTTCGTCCTTTTCGCTAACGATATTGCGTTCTCTCTCTTTACTAAGTGATAGTCTTGGCTTCGCGTCGCTTTCGTTAATTTTTTTGTACAATTTCCTGCTTTCTTACTGGTATTTTAAGTTCTCTAATTCTTCAATTTGGTCGTTCTCGTACCGTTTCTTTTTCAACCTATGCACTCTTTTCTCTTCTCTTATTTTTGCTTTATATTCTTCTACTGATGCCCGTGTTCGGTGCTTTTTTTGCATTTTCGCGTACGCTTGTTTTTTTCGTCTATTACCTCCGCACATTGGGCGTCAAACCATTCATTCCTTCGTGGATGTTGCATTTTGTCTAGTGTTTCTACGGCTGCTCTTGCTCTGATTATTGCTCGATCAAGGCAGTAGTCGTAGTCGATGTTTGCGTCTATGTAGGACGTAGGACCTTACATCTAAGAGATTTGATATGTGGCGCCCGTCAATTCGTAGGTGGTTTATTTGATTGAAAGTGTTCCCATCTGGGGTTGTCCACGTTGCCTTATGGATATTTTTGTGGTCAAATTTGGTGCTACACACAGTCATATTTCTTGATGCAGCGAAGTTTACCATTCTTACCCCATTATCATTGGTTTCTTCGCGTAAACTATGTCTTCTATATGAGGGTACAGTATTGGTTCTTTGTCGACTTTGGTATTCATGTCGCCTACAACTACTTTTATGTCATTTTACGGGCATCTATCATACGCGTTTTCTAGTGTGTCGTAAAAATCATCTTTTTCATTTTCTGTCTTGTCCTCCGTAGGTGCATGTACGTTGAAAATACTTATGTTGAAAAATTTTGCGTTAGCTCGTATGCAGCAGATCCGTTCATTAGTTGGGGAGACTCCTATTATTTGATGTTTTATCCTTTTGCTTACAATAAAGCATGTGCCACATGTGTATGTGTGTTCTTATGAAAACTATAGTATATATCATGGTTCCTGGTTTGGATTATCCCATTCCTTATCCATCGCATTTCCTGGATTGCTGTTATATCTGCTTCGTGGTGATCTAGTATGTCTGTTTAGAAGTTTTAAGGCCCCTGGTGTATATAGGGTTTGCACGTTCCATGTATTTATTCGTAATTCTTTGTCCTTATTTCAATAGCCCGGTCGTTTACCCTGGTTCAGTCCGGCTTCGACTACTTGAGTTTTCAGAACGGAGTCGAGTTGTTAGCCCCACGCCCAACCCTCCTCTTTTATCCGGGCTTGGGACCGGCAACAGAAATCACTGGGATACTGTATATAAAATCGTTCAATATTTTGAATAATTCAGGTGCTGTAGCTTTTTTTGATATTGGTTTACAAAACAATACGTCTTGAACTGTTGCAACTAAGTGATAATCCTTGTTATTATCTGTTACCTCATCAAGCCGGATGGAGAATAAATAGTCGGAAAGCTTCGCCAAAGGTTGTTACTGCATATCTTCACATTATCACCAATACACTGAGGAACATTTGGAGATAGACACCATAGTTGATTAGTAAACCTTTCTCCAAGCATAGCAATTGCATCTTGCGAGGTCATTTGCAGCTAGATATTTTGTAATATGCAACTTTGTAGAAAGCTAGTAAAGGTTTTTCATTTACAGCATTTAAAACATTTCAGTTTGGAAGCAAAGATCTCTCGAGGTCTGATAACATCCTCCTTATCAAATATCTCCAAGGCTTTGCTGCTTAGCAGCCTAAAAACTTTAATTAGAAGTTAACACGTTTCCAACAAGGTTAAGTTCTGTCCTCTGGCGCTTAAGTTCTATGTAGTTTATTTAATAACATTTTCGCAAACCCTTGTGATGCGAACGGACCTTTTGATACATTGCCACCTAGTGTCTGGAACTTCCTCTTATACCATTCGTTAAGAATTGATGTTGGAACGTCAAGTGAAAATAGAAAATACAAAATCAAAAACTCGACGATCAGTTTTATTATTTTCATTATTGAAAATAATAATTTGCAATGGTACAAACTTCCGAACAAAGCCATTATCTGTTGAGCATGTATAGCCTACAATGGAAAAGTTTCAGATGGAAAACAAGTTTTCTACAAATTATCAAGATCAGTGTTTTTTTTAGTTCGGCGTTATTCTTTAAGTTAATTATCTCCAGCTTAATTTCTACCCGTATATTTTCCATATTTAAGTTAAAAGTTGAAGAAAAAATATCCAAATTAGATTCATTTTTGCATACGATTTTAAAATGCGATTCAAATATCGTTTGTGCTTTTTAGTTCGCTTTCTCTTATTTTCTGAAATTGGCGAATCACCAGTTGTTACAGTAATTATTGAACCCTCCTGTACACGAATTTAAAGTAGTTCACATGGTGAAAAATGGCTGCCAATTACATAACCTAAACTAATGTTTGGTCCGCCAACGCATATTTACAGCATTATAATTGAAAGTGTATTTTAGTGACACTAATACAAAATTACCATTCCCTTTACGACATTGTCGTGCAATAAAGTGAGTGCTTTTTTACGTATTTCTGTTATACAGTCACAATTTTATAAATTTGATTTTAGTATATAAAAACGAGCACATTAACATGCATCCGACATGCAATACTGATCATACCAAATCCGATGTTACTAGTGCAGCCTCGATATTAAATACCTACAACCTTACATGCAATGTCTTGCATTCCAATGTTAAGCAAGCATCATCTGAAACTGAGTTTGGAACAGATGGTAAGTTAGTGTTGCACAATAAAATAAATGCAGATCAAGACAGGATTTCATTCAAAAAAGCTAACAAAAACTTTTGTATTTTTATAATTATATTTGTAAAAACCGTAATAACATAAAAGCTTTACAATTAACAAAACATATTGGCAGTTTATTTATATACGGCAGAGCTGAGTTAACAATAAATTGTTATTTATTACATAACGGCAAAGTTTGCATCTACTTAGAATTACTTTGTTGTATCATATTTAGAAACCTATTATTCAGTAAATTGTGTTAAATATATTTATGTGTTTCAGCGAAAGGGAAACAGACACAAATAAAGGAATTAGGATCTGATCTACAAAACGAAACTAAATATGATTATGATTTCTCCAGCAAACTGGAATCTTTGCATGAAGAGCTAGATATAAAAACTGAAATTCTTGACAGTAATGAAGGATATGTAAAAATAGACCCTTTAACAAAATCTCAGGTGAAGTACAATATGCAGCAAAGTATCAAAACTCATACTGGGGAAAATTCATATAAATCCCTTAGAAGTGCACACAGTTTTAATGGTAAAGAAAAATTAAAGTACAGAAAAATACTGAAAGCAAAAAAATCCTTATCTTGCACTATATGTGATTATAAATGCACAACGAAGCATAACTTGCAACAACATATGAGAACTCATACAGGAGAAAAACCTTTCAAGTGCGACATATGTGGCTATGAATGTGCACATAAGCAAAACTTGCATAGACATATGTTAACTCATACAGGAGAGAAACCATTCAAGTGTAATGTTTGTGGCTATAAAAGTACACAGAAGCAATACTTGCAAAGTCATATGAGCACTCATACGGGAGAGAAACCATTCAAATGTAATATGTGTAACTATCAAAGTGCACAGAAGTGCACCTTGCAACAACATATGAGAACTCATACTGGAGAGAAACCATTCAAATGTAATATGTGTGACTATCAAAGTGCACAGAAGCAACAGTTGCGAATTCATATGAGCACTCATACAGGAGAGAAACCATTTAAATGCAAGGAATGTGACTATGAATGTTCACAGCAGAGTCGGTTACGAAGTCATAGGAGAATTCATACAGAAGAAAAAGCTTTCAAGTGCAATATATGTGGGTATGACAGTGCATATAAGATTAACATGCAACGACATATGTTAACTCATACAGGAGAGAAACCATTCAAGTGTAATCTGTGTGACTATCAAAGTGCACAGAAGGAACAATTGCGACGTCATATGAGCACTCATACAGGAGAGAAACCATTCAAGTGTAATATTTGTGGCTATAAAAGTGCACTAAAGCAACACTTGCGAAGTCATATGTTAACTCATACAGGAGAGAAACTATTCAAGTGTAATGTTTGTGACTATAAAAGTACACAGAAGCAATACTTGCGAAGTCATATGAGCACTCATACAGGAGAGAAACCATTCAAATGTAATATGTGTGACTATCAAAGTGCACATAAGCAACAATTGCGAAATCATATGAGCACTCATACAGGAGAGAAACCGTTCAAATGCAATGAATGTGACTATGCATGTGCACAGAGGAGTCAGTTACGATGTCATATGAGAACTCATACAGAAGAAAAAGCTTTCAATTGCAATATATGTGACTATGAGAGTGCATATAAGACTAACATGCAACGACATATGTTAACTCACATAGGAGAGAAACTATTCAAGTGTAATCTGTGTGACTATCAAAGTGCACAGAAGCAACAATTGCGACATCATATGAGCACTCATACAGGCGAGAAACCATTCAAATGCAATGAATGTGACTATGAATGTGCACAGCAGAGTCAGTTACGAAGCCATACGAGAACTCATTCAGAAGAAAAAGCTTTCAAGTGTAATATATGTGACTATGACAGTGCATATAAGATTAACATGCAACGACATATGTTAACTCATACAGGAGAGAAACCATTCAACTGTAATGTTTGTGGCTATAAAAGTACACAGAAGCAATACTTGCGAAGTCATATGTGTACTCATACAGGAGAGAAACCATTCAAATGTAATATATGTGACTATCAAAGTGCACATAAGCAACAGTTGCAAAATCATATGAGCACTCATACAGGAGAGAAACCATTCAAATGCAATGAATGTGACTATGCATGTGCACAGAGGAGTCAGTTACGATGTCATATGAGAACTCATACAGAAGAAAAAGCTTTCAAATGCAATATATGTGACTATGACAGTGCATATATGACTAACATGCAACGACATATGTTAACTCATATAGGAGAGAAACCATTCAAGTGTAATCTGTGTGACTATCAAAGTGCACAGAAGCAACAATTTCGACGTCATATGAGCACTCATACAGGAGAGAAACCATTCAAATGCAATGAATGTGACTATGCATGTGTACAGAAGAGTCAGTTACGATGTCACATGAGAACTCATACAGAAGAAAAAGCTTTCAAATGCAATATATGTGACTATGACAGTGCATATAAGACTAACATGCAAAGACATATGAGAACTCATACAGGCAAGAAACCTTTCAAGTGCAATGAATGTGACTATGAAGGTGCATACAAGAGTAACTTACAAAGTCATATGAGTACTCATACAGGAGAGAAACCTTAGAAGAGTACGAAAGAGCACTGAAGAGAAACTTGCAAAAACATATAAAAACTCATACAGGAGAGAAACCATTCAAATGTAATTAATGTGACATAGAAGTAGGTACACGTAAGATTAATTTGCAAAAACATGTAAGAATTCATGCAGGAAAGAGAGGAACGATTTCAATGCAAAATTTATGATTGTGTGATTTTCAGTGAGGAATAAGTTTAAATGCTAGTATAATAATTATTAATACATATAAGCATTTTGAAACTTTTAACATGTTAATTGGCATGTTGTTCTTAAAATGTTTTATTCAGTAATATTTCTGTAAATGTTTTCGTGTGTCTGTAAAATATTTATGCATTAACGCAATCTAAAAGCTCTTTGTATTTGTTAGAAGCTAACTAATATGTCTTTGCAGTGCAGTGCTATAATACTGTAAATGAATTTTAAGCAGTACAGTCAGTAAGACTCAGGAGAGATATTAGGAGATTTTTGTACTTGCATTTGATTACAGTGGACACTTTTTACATTGGTTTATGTTAATTTAGTAAGACCCAGAACTCGCAAACCTAAAACACAGAAAGGTAAAGTGCAATCTGAAGCTGGGAGTACCCAATCTCCCGCAACAGAGAACACTAAAACTCCTTCTGAAAAGAGGAACAGATTGTAACGTTTTTCCCTGGCAGTATCGGAGAAAACGTACAAAATTTTTGGACCTGGGTGAGCTCGATGACTACCAGAGTTCAAGAATTTTGTGTGAAAATAAACAATTTATTTCTTTATATATGTACAAAAATAAATAAATGAAATTATTGTATTCTGGAATAATAGTTAAGTTAAATATATGTACAAAAATGAATAATTAAAATTATTCCACTGGGCATTCCAAAGAAAAAAATGATACGCGACTGGTACGGGCTATGAGAAACCCCAACGGAACGCCCCTGACGAGTCGGACGGCGGAGCTCGAATTTATCGGCCAGGTAGACGGAAATGTCAGCGCGCTGGTGCGCCTGATTGTTCAAAACGGTTTCGGTTGTCAAGTTCTGTAAACTGGACCTACAATGCTAAAAGTAAATAAAACGCTATATTCGGCAAGTAAGAGAAAAATAAAATAAGCAGGATTCTAACGGGATTAAACTTTGCTTTACTGGAACAAAAATTGTGTTAGGAATGCGAAACAAACCCAGTACACAATTCAGCTAATCAATAAAGTGTTTATAACTCAACCGGTTCCTAATGAGGTAGCTACAAACGGATCGGAAACCAGGTAGGTACACAATAAAATACTTTCAGTAACTGAAATTGTAGATCTGAGAGCATTTAACCAACAGGGTTTGAAGAGTCGTACAGATACCAAACAATTACCAACTTGCTCACTGGATATATATAAGTTATCAGGACAGGTTCACGGATTTGAATAACTAAACACAAAGCTGCTACCTGCTTAAAACAAATCTAAGGACCCGCATGAAATTACTCCACGACCGATTGCTTCCCTAATTGATTATACAAAACAATACGGCATGGCAAATATATGTCAATTCGGACACCAACAAAATATCTCTATACAAAAAGGTCTCGAAAACTTTTAATCCGTGTAGTTGCTGACATACGCCAGCGTTTCCGCCGCAAAATAAAAGCTAACGGGTAAGATTTCACGAGGAGGAAAATGTAAATAACAAAGCAAGGCAAGTTACTTAATTTCAGGTATCTGTTTTAAATCATAGAGTGCTGAACGAAGCGAGCAAGCTTATAAAAGTTAGGTCGATTTGGCAGGAACTGCGGAAACGAAACCCAAGTTGGTGAAACACAATGGCCAGTCTAGTGGTGGGGGTGGAGGTCATTGACCGATCAAGTAGTGGTGGGTGAAGGTTAATGACTGGTCAAGTGGTGGGGGTGGGAGTCAATGACCGATCAAGTGGTGGGGG
>JABXWE010017551.1:0-29085 GCA_014611495.1 Limonius californicus
CTCTGCAGATTTGTCACCCAATGACTTCTTTGCTTGGGGATATCTGAAATCAAAAATTTATACCAATATTCCAATACAAAGTATTGATGAATTAAAAGATCGCATACGTACCGAATGCAATAGCTTGAATCCTAACTTTCTTGCGAATGCTGTGCGTGGTTTTCAACACCGGTTAGGTTATTGTTTAGAAGTACAAGGTGGCCATTTCGAATACTTGTTGTAACTGTTGTTTTTATTTTCATTTCCGTTTTCTGTTATTGATATTTAATGTTTTACAATCATAATCGTCGTTGTTGTTCAACTCATTTTGATTTACTTATTTAATATAAACACTGCATCAACATAACCTTCATACTCAAATAATTGACAACTATAGTGACGTTTGTTTCTGATTTTTAGTTGTCGGTATAGTTGGTTGCATACACAATAGGCGAATTTGACGCGTTTCTTTTAAAAGTATACATAGGCTATGTATACTAAAAAGAAAAATTCCCTGTATATATTTGTAGATGAAATTTAATATGTATTATAATAAATCTTGTTTGTGACAACATTTTTAAGTCTTTGGTACCTTAGATTCCGGACACGCCTCGTAACACGGTGCGTCGACAATGGCGCGCAATATCTTATTTTGAAACATTTGCAAGATGGCAATGTTGGGGTTACTGGCGGTTCCCCATAGTTGAATCCCGTAAATCCAGATGAGTCTAAGGATGGTCTTGTATAGTAACACCTTCCAAGGACAGTTTTGATTTGTGGCCAAGGAGCCAGTACATTTGGCTAAATTTGAGTCCTGGCTGCTTGCGCTTAGTGAATATGTGTTTTTCCAGGAAAGGCGTCGGTCTAAATGCATGCCAAGGTATTTGGCATTTTCCGTCTGCGAGGGTTGGCAGTTGTTGAGTTTTACAAGTGGGCATGTTGCCCTGCGCAAGGTAAAGGTGACATGGGTAGACTTTAATTCATTGGCCTAGATGTGCCATTTCTTTAGCCAGTTCGGGATGTTGTTGTGGTTGATCTGCGGGTGTCTCAAGGCCGATACTAGATCAGTATGAGATGCCATAACTGCTGTGTTGTCAGCAACAAATGTAGCAACAGTGGTAAGTCTCGTTGTTGGTAGGTCTGTGGTGTGCAAGAGGTAAAGGATTGGTCCAAGTACGCTTTCTTGCAGGACGCCTAAATGTATAACATTTAGATCAAAGAATTCGCTGCCTTGTTTGACTGAAAAATGTCTATCTGTCAGATATGATTTGAGTAATTGATGGTGGGGATGAGGAAGAAGTTTCTTTAGTTTGACTTCCAATACTCTGTGCCAAACCTGGGATATGTCAAGGAGGCAGCTGAGCAATATCTTTTGGCACTTAGGTATTTATTAATTTAATTAAGCAGCCTATGTACTTGCTCGATTGTTCTGTGTTTATTGCGCAATTCGAACTGAAGTTCTGGAATTATTTTGTTTTGATCTATAAGTGTCTTCAGCGTTTTGGCATACAACAACAACATGCAAGAGCATTGGAAAGCATGGGTAGCAAGCTTAGGGCCTGTAAGAGGAGACATCTTCTGGGGTTTTCTCAGGTTTGAGGATAATGATAAATTGGGCGACCTTCCAAGTACTGGGGAAATAGTTTGTTCGTAGTATAGCAGTGCTGATGAATGTTATGACTTTTAGGCATTTTTCTGACAGCTCCTATAAGGTTTTTCCAGAGATTTGATCATATCCGGGTGCATTTTTAATATTGATTTCTTTCATTATCGTTCGCTATACATTCATAGTGGTCAACTTGTTATGTGACAGATCCATTTGGAATGGTACATCCAAAAATCCAGTTATAGTGTTTCCTTCTTCAGTGGATAGTTCTGAAGGAAATGGTTTGAATACTTCTTTTACGTGTTTGGAAGGAGTTTCAGTTTCTTCTTTATCGTTTCTGGTCCGAGTATTATTGTCCTTTTTAATTGGAGGATTGTATATTTGAGGGCTTTTGAACTTCCGTGTTGCTTTCCAGAGCGAATACTCTGTAGTTTCAGTTGCAGTTAAGTTTCCAGATATTCTTGGATGCCTAGGTTTTGTTCCTGCATGAACAGCTCTTATCCCTCTTCTATTGCTCTGTTTATTTTTCTCTTGTTTTCTTCTGTTCTTACTAGTTGCCATTCTTTCAGCAGTAGTTTTTTTGCTACAATGTTGTGCTTGATGGAGGGTGTTACATCACATCTTCCCTGGGATGTTTCATAGTCGAGAGTCACAAAGCTTGCTGTATCTTGGATGTCTTTTCTTAGAGTTTCAACTGCACATTCTATGTCCAATTAAGTATTTAAGGGTTGATTTAGTGAAACTACATCGTTCAATTTTTCCCTGAATAGCGTCCAATCATGTCTGTCCGTTGTGCAAGGAAGGTTGTTTTCCTATGCATTTCTTTGTGCCAATGCCTATTGTGATGCAGAAGTCTGTGGTATCCAGGATCTTGTTCCGATTTGTTGTGCCTATAACATAGGGAAAAAAATTCTAGAATAATTATGTAATTTTTTCTCTATCTCTCTTCATCAGACATTATTGGTCCAGTGTTCGTCTCCATTCGTCTCTGTTTCCTGCCAACCTAAACTATTAGCGTCCTTCTATATCTGCGATGTCACCAGACTACCTACCTAAAGGTATTCCCGCGCTACGCTTGGTAGTTTTTGGTCGCCACTCTAAAAGCCGGGCTGTCCCCTGCAGTCGGCTTCTCTCGCAGTATATCCCCTTCAGCTACATTTTAATTGGGTTATTTTCTTTATTACATCCCCCACTTCTGTTTTATTCCGGATCCATTTATTCATCTTTCTTTCCCGGAAAGTTATACCCAGTATTTGCTTTTCCACGGCTCTTTGGGCAGCTGATATTTTGTTAGCTATCCTTCTCGTAATATAGGTGTTTCAAGGCCATAGGTGAGAACAAGTAAGACGATGTATCGTAAATTTTGGCTTATTGTATTTTGGTTCTTGATTTCAATATATTTGCTAGTTTGCTGAATGCTACATAACCAAATTTAACTCTTCTGTTAATTTCAGCTGCTAGTGTTCTTTACATAATTTTAAATTGTGACCCAGGTATATGTATTGTTCGACCACCTCTATGTCTTCACTGTCTATTGTAAAACTATTTTCTGTCTTTTTCATATTTAATTGTATACCCCTTATCTTGAACTGTTTATAAATTTCGCTCAGCGTATCTCGAATTTGATAGATACTTGGCTTCGACATTTCAACCTTCTTTTTTAAGTTTAGTCATTTAACTATATTTTCAAATGCTAAGGTGAATAATCTGGACGATAACGTGTCACCTTGTTGTATTTCTCTTTTTTCTTTGATTTTATAGGTTGCTGTTAATTTTGAGTATATCGGGAATCTATGCGGTTCTCATTGAGGGCTTCTATTATATATGATATTTCTATGGTATCGAATGCTTTTTTGTAAACTACGAAGACGAGTACTAGTGGTATGTTGTATTCGTTACATATTTGAATTACCTATTCCATGCTTTACAGGTGATTATTAGTTCCGAATTCTTTCCGAAATCTTACTTATTCGATTAGCTATTCTTTGTATAAATGGTTTTTAGAAATCGAACAGGCCTATAACTGTTCAAGTTACTGGGACCTTTTTTATGAATAAGTATCATGGTTGCAGTATTCCAAGCGTCTGGTATATCTCCTGTATCTAAGTATCTGTCCGTTAATCGCTTTACCACAATTATTAACTTTTCTCCACCATATTTGATTGCTTCACTGATTATTCTGTGCAGCCCTGGCGTTCTTGAATTTTTCGCATCAAATGTTGGGCATTTTGTATTTCTTGTTTGGAGATTTGAATGTCTTCAGAACTCACATTCATAGTTTTCATAATTTTCTTCTTTGATTATACTTGTGTTGCTGGTTTCCTTCTTCTAGCTGTGATCAATATTGGTGTAGAACATTTCGGCTGCTTCTATAATTTCTTTCCTATCTGCTGTTTCTTTTCCTGAATTACTCTGGATTTTATTAATTTGTCTTCTCCCCATGCTCAGTTTAGATTTTAATATTGTTAAGTTTTAATTGCTTCTTATTATTTCTTTTATTTTTCACTCTTTATATTCGAGTATATCCTCTTATGTCTTTTCTCACGAATTTTAGTCCCAATGTTTTTTATTGTCATCCCCTTCTTTTATTTATCAATTTCTTCGTATTTGTATTTAGTTTTTCGTCCTTCGAAATCTTTTTGTTGTTGCGATTATTTCATTTAGCTCTACTATTTTGTCATTATAGCTCCTTTTGCCTTCTCTTGGTATATTTCTAAGTGTTCATTTATTTTATGTTCATGCTGTCCAGTATTTGTCCTAATATTTTCACCGTCTGTTGGTTCTTCCGATGTTTTCTTTATTAATTTTAGTTTCCCTACCTTGTGATCGCTTTTTAGTTTAATGCAATCCTCACATTTCCTTCATACTTCAGGTATTCCTATAACGTCCATTTGTTTTGTTACCTTTTCCTCTAGTTTCGATAGCCTATCTTCTTTCACGAATGATTTGGCATTATACTTTGTCACTTTCATTTTAAGTTTAGACATCGTTGTACCTGGTAGATGCTTTGATATTGTCGAGTTCTTGCCTACCTCAGAATCCATGAAGCAAACTGACCTATTATCAGTGTGATATTTGAATCGCTTCGCCCTACTTACCTGAGATATACTTGTTATAAAGCTCAACATGATCATTCGATAATGGGAGTTAATTGGCTATTGAAACGCCATGCTGGCTCTGCATGTTGGCGAGTTAGTGGTGACTTATCTTAGTAAAGTCGTGTGCGCTACCGTTGCCTCGTGGAGGTCCTCCCCATAGAATTAAGACGACGTCACACATTCTATCTCGTCTAGGAGCCTATGATATTGGGAACTGTGTCAGTAGCTTACTACCACACAATCCCGTTGATGCCTCAATTATTCCACCTATGGGAACTATTTCCAGTGCTGTAAGGAAGTAACTAATATGATTATACGACAATAATTAGACAAATTTACTAAAGTAAACGTAAGTTCGTTTTAAATCAGGATATGTTGCTTACAATTCACAACATAACCGTACAACAGCGCATAATAATCAAATATCTTACAAACGAAGGCGTACATTCAACTAAAATGCGTTCAATATTGTGAGCATCATACAGCGTTCTTCTAAAAGTCGAGTGTTTGAGTAGTCAAAATCTGTTAGAGACGAGAGAACTCGTATAGAAACTATGTAGAATAAGTGAATGCTTATAATTAGCGGGACAAACGGGTAATAATTAGATATATTTATCAAAATTTACGAAATAGTGTCTGAAGCTTTCAAGGAATTACAATAAACAAGCTATAGTATTGTAAGGTGTGGGCCAGGTGGATTCCGATGACCGAATAACACAAGTTGAATCGTTTGCAAATCGTTTCTTCTTTACTGCAGCGATATGAGAAAGAAGGAGATGAATTTTTGTACTCAGTTGTGACAACTGATAAGACCTGGGTGCAATACTTTATTTCTGAGTCAAATCGTGCAAACATGTAGTGGTGTAACAAATAATCTCTAAAGCGAAGGAGAGTAAAATCTGTGTTGTCAGCTGGTAAAGTGATTTCTTTGCAAAACGTCGTACAGTTAAAGGAGATTATTTTTTGCAAATTAAAGCATAAATACGACTGAATTCTTACAACACTGCAAGCACGACACAGTTATCAATGCCTTACTAAAAGGTGGGTGCTTGAGTGGTCGAAATCTCTTAGAAACGGGAAGAAGCTTGTGGAAAACGAACCTCGCGCACGACATGCTGCAACGGGTTAATAGAAAAAATAAAAAAAATATGAATTTAGCATTTAGCAAGACAGACGGGAATCAGTTCTTTAAATATCTCAAAATCTCAATATCATAAAAAACGTACCAACATTTTTGTGAGGTAAGTGCCAGGTGGATTTTGAGCTTGTTGACCACCGAAGAACACAAATTTAGTCATTTGCAACTCGCTTCTTCTTCTCCGCAGCGATATGATATAGAATAAAATAAATGTTTGGAACAAACTGTGACAACTACAGTCTTTTACTCTCAAAACCTGCAAACATGCGGTGGTGTCAGGTTACATGTCCAAAACCATGGAAAACAAAAACTGTGTTGTTAGCTGATAAAGTGACGGCAACATTTTTTTTAGATTCTCAATGGGTGATTTTTCTTGATTCCTTTACCGAACATCATACAATTAAATGCAGACTATTCGACACTTTTGCGCAATAAAGTTAAGCGGGCTATAAGGAATAAACGGAAGAGAAGACAAAGTTCTATTGTTTGCTTTTCCCCAAACAATTCTCGCCTTCATTCCGCTGCAACAATATTTGAAACCCTAAACAAACTTCAATGGGACGTGCTTTCGCTTGCAGCATGCGTTCCTCCAAGTTTTATTTGTTTGGACCACCACATTTTTTGCCAAAAAAAATTATAGTCACATGTAAATGTTATTAAATCTGCACATTGAAGCAGGCGGATTTAACACCAAAAATTGATGATCCTCACAAAACAAAAATTAAAAAAAAAATCTTTTATTGTCAAACTACAAAATTACATAATTTCTTTTAAAACTTTGGAGTTATGTAACATGTTTCTATGTTTCAAATTAGCATATAATCATTAAGTAAATGATTTGCGTTTTATTAATTACCGTAATTAGTGTCTAAAAAACGTTACGGTATATTTATGGGAGAAATGTAACTACATTGTCATTAAATAATAATGATT
This sequence comes from Limonius californicus, assembly GCA_014611495.1. Classification (NCBI taxonomy): domain Eukaryota; kingdom Metazoa; phylum Arthropoda; class Insecta; order Coleoptera; family Elateridae; genus Limonius; species Limonius californicus. The sequence goes on from JABXWE010017551.1 coordinate 6,755, forward strand.
ATAATTGATTATAGATTAATTCGAACCTAAATTATAAAAATGTATTTGCAACAGTACGTTACACATTATGACAGTTAGCAGTATTTAAAGCAATGGTTCTCAACAAGTTGAACAGGTCCTAGAAATGCCATTTTACTATTTTCAAACAATCTATAATTAATAATACACAATATTCTTAAATTCCATATAATAGTAAACCCATAAAACTGGAAACGAACAGAGCGATGCTTTTGTAGAGTAAAGCATTACAGTTATTTAGTTTCCAGGATAAAAAAAGAGCAGTACAGAGCGTTAGTATAAATTACCAAAGGTAGCTTTCATCTCAACACTACACAAAAACGTAAAAAAAGAGTTTGAATTTTATTTTCCTTTATAGTCCATTTCAAAGGAAAAAATTCAAAAAAATTACAGAGCTTTAGGACAAGTAGCTTTCGTGTCATGGAAATGACAACAAAAATGTAGCACCTACACTTATGCGCTGCAATTTTTTAATGTACCATTGAAGAGGACTAAAAAATGTAGTTACATGATGAAATTTAAAAATATTTCTAGCTAAAAATGTCCAACGACCGACGGTTAAAAATTCAATAAGGTAAAGCTTCTGTGGAAAACGTTATTTCCGTTTTTAATCCTCTTCAAGCGAGCGAAAGTGGCTGAATCTAGATTTTATTTAATAAAAATGACATTACCAAAATACGAACACTGAATGCCTAAATCGCTAACGAAATCTCTTAAAAACGCAATTTGTGGGTATGAATTCATGATGAAAAAATTGTATGCCATTTTTAAGGCACAACTCCTTCGGTCTAACTTTTATTACTAACAGGATGGAGCACCGCCGCATTACGTCGTTATGGCGGTATTTTCTAACAAATAGATGGCTTAGTCAACGACGATTATCCGAGTGATCAGCCAGATGCAGATTTGACATAAATCGACTACATCTGATGATACCTTAGGAAATAGACTTTATTTAAACATACAAAGTGAATTTTAAGATTTAACCCTTTATGGTGGTACAAATATTTACCAGTTTTTACTTTTAGGTAAAGCTCTCGGGTACAAACATATACCGGTTTCTAACCACCATCCATTTAATAATAATTTCATTGTGGTACATATTTGTATAATTACTATACGATTTAAAGTGACATCATACCTTTAAAACTTTTTCGAAAATTACTCGGCCTGTACACCTTTTTTTTTCCTCATTCATTCATACCACCGTCCCCCCCCCCGGAACCGCTTTCGCATTACTTCAGGGGGGTGCGGGCGTCGCTTACATACTAAACATTCATGCAACATGCACCCTAAAGTTAACTAAGCGAATGCGGTCGCCCCAGCTGGGATTCGTACACCCCAGCCGATCCGCCACATTTCGCTGTGACCTCGAGTGGCAGCGCGTATTCGCACTACTCCACCGAGCCCCCGGCCTGTACATCTGGATAATAATGTTGTGATACTAAAAAGAGGTGAAATAAGGTATGATAAATTCTATAGATAACGTACAATGTATAATGTACAACTAGAAGATTTTCACTTTTATTTTATACATCAAGGTTCCTGTCAGTCCATGAATAAGTGGTAAGATATAAGGATCGTTGCAGCTAATCAAACGCTTTTTCAAAATTTGTGTAATTCCTTGTGCTGTCACTGGTTTTGTATCGACATGTCCGATAAAACAACTTCTCGCGGAGAACAGGTAATAAATAAATTAACCACTGCATTTGAGGGATATGGCTACTGCCTATTTTTGGACAACCTTTTTTGTAACTGCCTAACGCGGGAACATTTTAGAGAAAAACATTTTGTGGAGCTGCGATAAGGCAAACAAGACCTTTTTTTCCCAGAAATCGGACAAAAGTATGACCACTGGAGAATTTGATGAAGTAGGTACTTCATAAGTGCCAGTATTTCGATATCGAAATGTAAATATAGATGAAAGACATAACTGGCTGTTATGAGCACAATCTATAATCCTTTAGAACAGTAGTTCCCACTTTTTTAAAGCGTGACCCTCCTTTGGTCAAAATCTTCTCCCCCTTGTAGTACTCAACTTCATTCGGAATCAGCGGCTAAACGCCCAACTGACATTCTCTATTATCAAGTAGCGGAATACATTTATTTATTCTCCGTGTTTCCGGAAATTTCCATAATATTCAGGAGGCCGTTAGATGGCGCTGGAATAATCTGGAAAATCTATTTTGCTCTATAGAAGCAGCGGACAACGATAAATTTAGTCATCATTTCAAAATTGTGTGCTGTACTGCCGACTGTATGTTGAGTGCAATAAATCGGCAGGAAATATTTAACGTTAAGTAAGCGCTGTATGTGGTGTGGTGGTAGCTCAGTTGGTAGAGCGCTCGCTTTCAGAGTAAACATCGATTCCGTCCTGGGTTCGAAACCAAAGCAGTACTATGTAGATTGATAAAAATATTCTCTGCAACCCACCACCACAACTTCCCAATCCGATTTGCAACCGTGGGATCGTAATGTTAAAAACCTTCTCTGGAATGTCTGTCGTTCGGATTCGACGTTAAACTGTAGGTCCCCCGTGTTTGTACCTTAGCGCTGAGGAGGAACACGTGGCAGAGAAGACATTGATGTTCAGCAGTGGGATGAAAAGGTTGTCAATGATGATGATGACGAGCTATATTCGTTTTGTTAAATATGGATAAATTTTCGATATTTAAATACCAAACATCTGGACAAGAAAAGCCTTTGGAATTCGTTCAAAGAAAGGTTAACTCCCTCCACAACGAGCAAGCGACTTTTATATCAGCAACCGCTATTAATGAAAAAACACTACTATCAAGTTATCGAGTTGCATTTCACATTACAAAATCCATTAAGCCACATACAATTGCTGAAGATCGGATTTTACCAGCAGCTTTTGAAATGAGGTTAATAATGGTTGGTGGAAAGGAGGCTGACAAGCTGAAAGCAATACCCCTCTGTAATAACACTATCGAAATAAGAATAAGTGACACGACAAAAGATATTCGAACACAAGTTGTTGAAAATATTAAGAAGTGCGCATACTTCTCATTGCAGATAGACGAATCCTCTGATATTTCCAACTGTGCCCAATTTATAGCATTTGTAAGGTGCAATACTGGACATGGTATTGCTTGCTTGCTTGCTTTGAAAGAGTGAGATCTAGGACGCGGTTTTCCAAGCATCTTTATGCACTTAGGCCATATGGCCCATTGTACACCCTAACTAAGAATTTTGCCTATCTGGGGTAATTCCAACTCCAGTAGTGATTTTTAACGTGTCACACATCGTAGATGATCTTGACTACATTTATAACTTAGAAAATATGTAAGCGGTTTTTCAATATTACAAATAGATCTAAAACTAACTTTTGAAAACTAAAAATGTTAATCAGAAAACCAAGTGTGAATGTTTTCCTTCCATGGCGTAAAAGACTAATACCCGATGATATTTTTAAATGTCTTATATAATTTGCAGCTTCCTGAAAAATATTTTGCCAGTAACTTTTATTCTTTAAATAAAATGGAGATTTATAGCCCTGCTCATACACACTTGTGGAGTTCATTATGTCGAAAATTCTATCAAAAAATTCTAAAAATTCCGTGGTAGCTTCACTAACTACAAAATCCTTAGCTAGAATATAATAAACTGGAAGATGTAATTGAAGGTTATGAAGGTTATATTGGACACTTGGGACGAAACGATAAAATTGCCAATACCGCGATGGTATTTTACTTGCGAGGACTTCTGCACAACTGGAAAATTCCCTTAAATATAATAAATAATAAAGAGCGATGTTTTAAAGGACTTAATTACTACATTTATTGTCGAATTAATAACTATTTCTTTAAAGCCCATGATCCTGCTATGTGACCAAGGAACCAATAATAGGGGCGCTTTGTCAAAATTGGGCGCTACCAAAGAAAATTCAGTTGTATACATCGATAACATGAAAATCTATACTTGCTTTGATCCTCACCATCTTCTAAAAGGTCTGCGAAATAACCTCATGAATCGGAAGTTACAATTCTACACTGGTAAAAAGCTTATTTCGTGGAATGACATTGTACAAACGTACGAAATTGATAAAAGTAGTAAGACGTCTCGCGCGTTAACAAAAATCACACCCATTCATATCAATCCAAATACGTTCCAGAAGATGCGAGTATAATTGGCTGCAGAAATTTAGAGGACCATTATCTGTGTTTGCAAATACTTCCGTAAAAAAATAGAAGACGGATTAGAGTACTTTAAAAATATTGAAGTATACAGTGATCGAAAAAGGCGTAATAATATTTATAGCATCGATGAATTCTCCATGTCAGATGATGATGATTTGATGATCGATGAATTCCTATGGAGTATTCGTGCAATATTATTATTATGGGATGAGTTAAAAAATGACGGCGTTAAATATTTATTAACGGGATTCATCAATCAGGATACGTTAGAAAATTTCAATTCCGTAGTTCGAAACGGGGGTGGATATAATCCGACACAGTCTGTTCGCCAATTTCGAATATCGATGCAGCAGAATATGTTTATCAGGCTTCAAGTAGGCGTAGATTCTTCAAATTGTGAAAACGACGAAGCTAAAGTCTTAGAATTAAATGACAAACCTGAATTATTAGTCACAAATAGATGCTGAAAATACAGTTGATACAACAGACTCAATTATTTCTAAAACCGATCAACAACTGGATGATGATGCGATTATTCCACCTGAACCAAGTACGTCTACAACCAGCATAGATTTGGAATCCTGTAGTACGGGTTATCTAGCAGTTGAGCTTTTAAATAAGTACAACTGCGAAATATGCCAGAATATGTGACTGAAAATATTTTAGGAAGAACGCGCATGGTCTATTATAGCGGCGTACCAAATTTCAAACTTTTATTCCAAGTATAAGTTGAAAAACTTCTAATGCACGGTCAACGTAAATCACCCTGTATATATACTTAAACTTCTCAATCAACGCTTATACGAAATTAAGTCAGGGGTACCACATAAGGCACTGTACTAGGGCCAATACTTTACCTATTGTATACCAACGACATCCCGTCAACCAATGTGACAACAACAAGTTTGCAGACGACATTGGAATATTAGCAATAAGCCAAGGAACTGAAGAAACGGCAGAAACATTACAACAAACCACAACCAGGTGGACAGATGGACAAAACGATGGAGAATAAAACTAAACGAAAGCAAGTTAGTGCACATCATCTTTATGAACAAGAAGGATGATTACCTGCCAGTGACACTCAACAAAAGCATCATACCGCATGCTAATACAGCTATCTTGGAATGAACTTGGATGCCAAACTACGATGGAAAGAGCATATAAAAAAGAAAATAGGGCGCAACTAAATATAAAATATAAGAAAATTCGTTGGCTGCTTAGAATAAACTTAAAACTTTAATACATAACAAGTTACTTTTGTAAAATCAAGTTAGAGCCAGTATGGAAATACGGTTGTAAGCTTTGGGGTTGTGCCAAGAAAACTAACATCAAATTGATTTAAAATCTCCAGAACAAGGTGTTGCGGAATACTGTAGAAGCACCCTAGTATGCCAGAAACAGTGATGTTCTCAGAAATTTAGGGATGAAAATCGTTACGGAGAAACTAAAGGTTCTTGTCCAGAAGCATGAGACCAGGCTTTATTACCACGTAAACGTCTAGGTAATCCAATTTCCCGACAATGCAAATCTGGCGAGAAGGTTCAAGAGGACCAAACCATTTGTGCTAGTAAAAGAGGACGTGAAAGTCAGTGAAAAAATATATGTAAAATTGAAGTGGTAACATACAGAAAAACTGTTGACAGACGGAACTGAGAGGACATCAGTGAGTGAATTCTTAGCATAACCATTTAGCTAGATAAAAATTACTGGTTAGTCTTTTAGGCTAGTTCCGATGTAGCATAACAATTAAAAAAATATATGTACAGGATGTACAATTGTACACGTGTTACTAATTTGTAAAGTATGTAGGGGATTCAAAATAGACCAACTTATAATAATAAACTCATATCGGGAAAGGCACTGTTTTCGAGCTACAAGTATCAGTAATTATCTACCAGAATGCTGTTTAATTCGGCCGTACTGCTCCACATCGTCTCACCGGCCTCATTTACTTGACCTTCTTATAAGAAGTATTGATAGACCTGTTGGAAGAAGTACGTACCATTAGGAATTTGTCGACAGATGTGGCTGCAAATGACGGTACGCCTTCACATTTTCGCTTGATGTCCGAGATTACATCAACCAAGTATTCGGTGACGGTATTGGATTGTACCAGAGTGACCAGTAGGGTGGCCGCCACACTCCCCGTACCTAACACCTGTAGATTTTCTTTTATGGGGTCATATAATGAGACTGGTTTACGAGATACCTGTCAAGTTTAAAAAGTCTGCTATCCCATATTCTGGCCGCAGCACAAGAACTCCAAACAAAGCCCGGAATTGAAGTTGGTGATCGTCATTTTTAACAGTTATTGTACGAGAGTTGCCTTTTATATTTCGGGATTAGAGAACAAAAACAAATATTTATCATCGAAAATGGCTTTATTGTTTTTCAAAATATTCCCACGTTAACACGCCTGTGAACCAATTTTCGAAACACTTTTTCCACTCCGATTGTGGTATCTCTAAAACATGTATTTTGAACGCATCAACCGCTTCTTCAGGTGTGGAAAAACGTTTACCTCGCAATTTCTTTTTGACCTTCGCGAATAGAAAGAAGTCTTCGGCGGTTGGTTTTCCTTATTTCTCCGAAGACTTGTGGCAAACAAATGCTTTTGTACCATTCTGAATTGACCGTTCTACGTTACACCAATGGTACGGTTAAGACATGTCCAGTGTTTCCGAAAAAAACAGGCGACCATTTGCTGCGAAGTGCTTCGAGCACAAACGACTTTTGTTGGGTTTGGCTCGCCTTGGAAGACCCATACAGTTGACTGCTGTTTACTTTCGCGTTCATACGCGTAGATCCACGATTCGTCACCTGTCACGATGTCATACACGTGTTTTGAAGCACCGCGATCGAATTGTTTGAAGATTTCTTGCGACCAACTGACACGAGCTTGTTTTTGAGCGATTGTCATAGTATGTGGGATTCAACGCCAACAAATCTTTTTTACGGCCAAATGTTCATGGAATTTTGAATGCATACTGGTCCTACTAATGTCCAAGAATACCTCAGTCTCCCGATAAGTTACATGACGATCTTGCAGTATCAGTTCACGCACCGTATTAATATTTTTCGGAACAACAACCGATTTTGGACGACCTTCACGAAATTTGTCGATGAGCGAACTACGGCCACGATTAAATTCGGTAAACCATCGATAAACATTCATTGGTCCTTGATGGTGCTTCATCGTCAAAATCGAATTAAGTTCATCGATGCACTATTGTTGAGAATCCACGTCGAAAGTTGTAAAAAATAATCGCAATGTTTATGATTTAATTCCATTTTTTGGTCGATATGAATTTTTCAATTACTGTAAACAACATAAATAGCGGTCGTATGTCAAAACGTTCTGAGTACGTATACCGTCAAAAATGTCAGACTTTACGATAGAGACGTCAGTTGCCAGATGGCAGCACTAGGGTGTCCAATCGCGAAATATAAAAGGCAACCCTCGTAGTATTTGACAAATACATAAAGTTATTCGAAGCATTATATATTGGTCTGCTATGAGCATTACCCCTTCAGTCTTAGCTCGAAAACGTTGCGATATGAGTCTCTTATTAGAAGTAGGTTTATTTTGATCCCCTACGTATACTATAAATTTATAACACGTATTCATTATCAACCAGTATAATTAGGATCATTAAGTTGACGCTTGAAGCGGGCATCCGTCTATCTCTCGTAAGATTATGGCAGACCATATCAATAAGGAGACAATTTCACTATTTTTTCATGAAAAATTGGTAATGAGGATGATCTGTACAAAGTAGTAGAATTCAAACTAGACAAATTTTATTAACTACCATGCCACTAGTGATCAGTTTTGGGTATTGTAACACCATCCTGAGATTAAATGGTAGAGCTTGCACTGGATTGCAAAATCGTCACCAAGATCTAAACATTTCGTTTACAAAAATCCATTACCAAAATAGAAGCGCACTGCTTATTATTTAACTAGGTAGGCACCGTACCATTACTGAGCACACAGCATTATCATAATTAATAATAATAATAATTTATGAGCGCAGCCCTCTAACAAGAATTTAGTTACACGCAACTCTCACGGTAAATAAGGAGCATGCGCCTTAGTATTTAGTGAGATACACAAAGAGCAAACTTTTATTACTAGCAGGACGGAGCACCGCCACACCATGTCGTTAACGTATAGCGATATTTAAGGTCTTTTATCAAGGAAATGGTTTGGTCAACGACAAATTAACCGAGTGACCAGTTAGGTCTGCAGATTTGACATGAATCAGCTACATTTTATGGAATATAAAGTTTATGTAAACAGACAAAATGAATTTTAAGGATTAATGGTGTGCCTGCCGCACGAAAAACACAACCAATTTTTAAATACATTTTCAAGGGAAATAGATCATAGCCAACGAATGGAATATATATTGCAGAATGTACATTCTTATTTAAATGTTTTTATTCCAATAAAAACAGTTCAGTTCTTGTAATCTAGTTGTTTAACATGTATATCAGTAAATGTTTTATGAGACTGTAAAGAGAACTGCAAGCTGTACCGAGACTACTAAGGAAAGGGGGTTTCCTTTAATAAAATCTGTGGTCTCATCTGGCATGGATGACAAATTTTCCGCAGAACTTGAACGCTACTTTACAATGTAATAAATCAAGTAAACTCCAGGGTTTTCTAAAAACTTCAAGATTCTAAAATATCGAATTTGTACCATACTTCATCAACATCCTGCGTGGTACCATTTTATTTTTGATTACCAATGTATATTCCCTTGCCTAGCACTTAAGCGATGGACCTACAAAGCCTGTGGACGCTCTTTAATAATGATAAATGTATATGTCAATTGATGCAAAAGTATGGTCGAAGGGTGTTTGACATGAGCAATTTTCGCAAAATTTTTAAATTGCGATATAAGAATTTAATATTTAAATAGTTGAACTGTATAATCTAATCAGTTACTGAAAAGTGTCAAATAAGCTATAATATTTCACCAATTGTTGTGAAGATTTCACTCTATTATATTACATTATATTAATAAAACAACCTCGAAATATAATTTTTTATTGTTTCAGTAATTTGCAATAATTATAGGAAATGAAAAGGAAACAATTCCATCAAAAGTTAATTGTAATTACAGTCAAACACCGTATTTAATTACACCACTGTGTTATTTTCCGGCATATTATTTGCGCTGTGCTGCCCACGTTTGTTACAAAGATCTGTTTTACACGATTTGCATCCATCTGAATGCATACTTTTTGAGAGATATTCACATGGATCGACCGATGCTGGAGCCAGTACACAACCCTTTACAAATAGCTTGGGCTGGAAATCTAAACATAGAAATATAATTAATTAGTTTTGTAAATTATTATACCATACCTTTCCAATCATATTATGATGTTAGCTTCGACAATATTACATTATTACTAAAAATAAGATGTAAAGTCTTGATCGATATAAATTAGTTATAAATAACTTTCCTTTAGTTGCAAAACATACACCCTAAAATTTCAAAAAGTGACGTTTGGAATACTATATGTGTTCAGTTAACATGATCATTGTTAAATTTATTTGAATTATTAATCTTTATTTAAATGTACTACAATTAATTATTTAATAACGTAAGCATGACACAATACAATTTAGGTCATGCACTAGTTTATTACATTGAAAAGAATGCAAGTAATACGATATTATCCCAGCTTGCATTGTCATAGGTTAGTGTTAGCAATTTAGCATATATGTTTTGAAATGTATTGATATTGCAGGTCACGTATTTAAAGTCCAATTTAAAGGATCAAAATTATTGCTGATTGAACTGATAGAATTTGTATATAAACCCACGAGTTTTTATGTAATTTGTCAGTTCTTTGAGTTGCATTGACTAAGTATGCATTAATGAATGAATCCAGTCTGGCTCATTCGCTCTCTGAATTGTAGCATTAGGTGTTATTGGTTTTTAATAAACATTCTACAGTAACATCTTTTTTCACTTACTTGGGATTTACGACCCCAAGTTTGTTCAATATGATTAAATTGGATTTAGAATAAACACTACTTTTTAGAATAGGCTAGTAGTCATCTGGAATAGGAAAATCAACTTAGGTTCAATCCCCACAAGAGAGCGGGCCGCTATAGGGTCAGTCGGGTTCCGCTAACGGGAATGTAAAAATAGGAAAGACCAGGAAAACTGAATAATGCAATTTCGTGGATGATGGCTTTTAGTAACTGGAAGGCAGCAACCAGCTGTATAAATCCATATGTATATATATATATATATATATACATATATACATATATATATATATACAATCCAGCATTTACCTGCATGACCCAGGAAAACCACGAAAAAACGGAGTCAGGACACACGACCCGGTGGTTCGAACCCAACACCTCCCGAATGAAAGGTAAACGCTCTACCGCTGAGCCACCTTCCTCGGTGTAATCATTTGATGTAAGTGAAGTGAATATCACTATACAGGATTTCCCATGTTTCCTGTGCTATAGTCAAGAAAACAGGAAAGCAGAGTAATAGACGTAGCAAACGTATGGTCTCACGCAAATGCAAATATTGTGGCCACACCCTGAGGCAAACCGACAACAGATGCAATAAGAAAATACTATTCTGGAGACCATGGCCAGCTAGACGAAATAAAGGACGACTAGAACTAGATAAAATCGAAATATCTTTAGGATTTGGATGTAGAAACAACATAAAAACCGAGAAAATTGAAGAAGAATGGGGGAGACCTTTGTCGAAACATGGACGAATGAGGGATACGAGATAGAAATAGTCAAGTAATAAGAATTTTATGTCCGGGGAATATTTTGCACATGAATTAAATATAATATAGCTGTTTCTAGCTATTGTTAATGTCATTTAGTAAACACATAATAATTTTTATTTTAAAAATGGAACAAGTAACTAAACAAAGTGTTAAGTTTTAAGCTTCTGCAGTTTCTTCTAATGAAGTCATCAATTCGACTGCGTCAGTTGAAATTGATTAATACATTATCAAAGCGCAAGGAGCAATAAACATTACGCTTTGATAATCCTATTTTAACGGCCTCACAAGGCAATGGCAAACCAGCGAGGTATTCTGCCTAGTAAATCTTCTCTGGAGTGGAAGTGTTAACACTTGCCGTGGTTCGGAGCCCACGTAGCTGTAGGACCTCTAGGTCTGTGGCACTCTAAACGCGCAACACAGGCATAGGAGAGAGGATCGCTACGTCTCGTAAGAGATAAAGCACTCTAAAAAGAAGAAGAAACCTATCTGCAACGCTTAGCGAAACGTCAGGATCAAGCATATCCACGACGACGAAGTTTAAGTCCAAATAGATGACTTCAACTAAACAAAGTACCCATGTGGGGTTGCTAGTCCCCCCTCGGGCGCCTCCCCAGGGGGCGGATAGGGGAACGCCTCCCAGATATGGGGGGTACCGGGGAAATCAAATACCCGGGGCGGAACTAAACTAGCACAGCAGCGACTGATCCAGAGTGGGCGGCTGCAAACAGCGACTGGCCTCATGTTAGAGGCGGCTGATATAAGCGCAAGGAAAACAAGGGGAAACTACCTAGCGATATATTTCCCCAGGATTTCACAATGGATCAACACAATTCAAGAAAGGTCCTCAGCACCGGGCACTCCTTAAGTGGGGAGAGGGTGCGAAGAATCCACCGGTTAATCAATACGCTAAAGATGGAAAATGAAAGAAGAATACGCACATGGAACGTGCGAAGCATGTACCAAGCCGGAAAAGCGGCAAATGTAATTAAAGAGATGCAACGCCTTCGAATAGATATACGCAGCTGCAGTAGGGTGAGATGGCCTGATTCAGGTCATTGTACGATAAATGACTACCATATATACTATTCCGGAGACACAGCAACAATAAATGAAAATAGAGTGGTTATAATTGTTAACAAAGAAATTAACAACGCAGTCATTAATTTTATATGCATTTCAGAGCGAATAGCACTACTTAAGATCAGTGCAAAGATATTCAACATGAATATGCTCCAACAGCTGAAAGCGCAGATCAGGAAATAGAGAATTTTTACGAACAGGTAAATACGGCGCTATAACACACAAAGAAACAAGAGATCAACGTCATCTTAGGCGATCTCAATGCCAAGGTCGGTAAAAGAGCGGTAGAGAACGTAGTAGGAGGATTTGGACTGGGAATCAGAAATGATTGAGGAGATCGACTTATTCAGTTCTGTCAAGAAAAGAAATTTGCAATAATGAATACATATTTTCAATTACCACCCCGAAGACTCTACACCTGAAAATCTCCGGCTGATAGTCCCGAAAGAATCATAAGAAATCAGATAGAATATATTTTGGTGAAGAAACGGTATCAAAACGCCTTTAAATAAGCAAAAACATATCCAGGAGCGGATGTCCCCTCAGATCATAACCTCCTGTTAGCCCGAATAAAATTATGATTAAAAAGAGTTCAGAAAAAGAAACCACAAAAATAAATTGACTTACAAAAACTAAAAGACCACAACACGAAAACGAAATTTAAAGAGGAACTGAATAACAGAATAAACGTCGCAATCCCAGAACAACACAATGAAGACGAAGAAATAGATATAGAGGATATGTGGAACAAAATGAAAAACACTATTATTGCCGTACACAAAACGAGCTAAAACCAGGAAAGAGAATAAAGAGGCAAGAATGGATTACTGACGAAATACTACAATATATGGATAAAAGAAGATAATACAGAAATAGAAATGAAGAAAAATATAAAGAAATAAACAGAATAATTAATAGGAAGATAAAGAAGGCAAAGGAGTTATGGTTACAATGAGTGTAAGGAAATTGAAACGTTACAAGAAAAACATGACACATTAAACTTACACAAGAAGATCAACGAAGTAGCAGGAATCAAAAAATCACGAAATAATAGTGCAATTCTAGACATAGAGAAGAAATTGATTATAGAAAATGACAAAATATTAGGAAGATGGAAAAAATACATGAAAGAAATATTTGGAGACGAAGAACAAATAGACATTACCATTCAAGGGAATGTGGGCCCAGAAATAACACTAAATGAGGTAGCAAAAATAGTAAAACGGCTGAAGAATAACAAAGCCCCTGGGACAGATCTAATACAGGGTGAAATACTCAAACTACTAGAAGATAATCAGCTTAAACTCTTAATAAAGTTAACAAGCACACTTTATGAAACTGGGCAATTACCAAAAGACTGGTTTATGTTAACTTTTATACCACTGCCGAAGAAAAAAAACGCCATAAATGTGTGGACCACAGAGCCATCAACCTGATGAGCCATGGCTGATAAATTCTGCTGAACAGCTTGCATACGCGTATATACAGGAAACTGGAGGAAAACATTAGTGACGTCCAATTTGGCTTTAGAAAAGGACTAGGTACCCGGGAAGCCCTGTTTAGTATACAGGTTCTCATTCAAAGGGCGCGCGACAGTAATTGCAATGTATATGCATCCTTAACAGACTTTGAAAAGGCATTCGACAAAGTGCAGCACCAAAAAAGCGGAATCAATGACAAAGACGTACGTCTCATAACAAATCTGTATCTGTACCAAAAAGCAACTGTTCGCGTGGATAACGAATTCCCGCAAGAATTTTCAGTGAAGAGAGGAGTACGACAAGGCGCATATTGTCACCGCTGTTATTTAACGCTTACTCAGGAATGCTCTTCAAATAAGCCTTAAATAATCGAATGGAGGAAGGTATCATTATTAATGGAGAGGTGTTGAACAATTTGAGATACGCGGATGACACGGTGTTACTTGGGACAGCGCTGAAGGACTACAAAGCCTAATTGGACCAGTAGTAGCTACATGTAACAGATACGGAATGAAGCTAAACTGTAAGAAGACCCAGATTCTGGTAGTGAGTAGAAATGACAACAACCACACAGGATAGGCACCTTAAGAAGAAGAAACAAAGTATTTATAAATTTAGAAGGTATGGGTTTAATGCTAGAGTAATAATGGCTCTTCTGTGGCGCAGTGGATAAACTAACTGTCTTGTAGGTTACGTGTTCAAATCAGGTAGTTTTAAATCCTTTATTTTCATTTCTACTGTCAACTAGATACAAGAACACAATTTGTAAAATCTAAAATTTATTAATTCAAACAAAATATAGTAAATCACGGTGTATTTTCTTAGTACAATATAATTAACCATGAAAATTTCTGGTATGAAACTTAAATAAACAGTAAAATATTTTGTCGCAACAAGAAGCTTGTCCACTGTGCTACAGAAACACCAGGAACGCCACTATTACTCTTACATTTAAAACGACCCTTTTGAATTTATTAATATTTTTTTGTCTAGTTCCAACACCAAGAGTTGCTTTCTTCTTAATGACTATTACACTATTAATAACCCTAACAACAAGTGAAAGTATCACAAAAACAACAAGAAATATACTGTCCCTATTTTGTCCAGTTAGTAAATCTGGGAAACCTTGCATAAAAGATATTTGTAAATCTGTACACACTCAATTTTGGAATCATTTTCGAATTTAAGCTAGAGTAAGTAAGCTACAAATGATTCCACAGTTAATAGCTGGATACAGGATTAAATACACTTGCATAAACAAATAGTGTCTCTCCCTTTCTCCCCCGAAGTTTAGTAAACAAACTATAATAAAACTAATAGGTATCTTTATTTAACTCTAACTAACTCACTGCTTTTAAGATAATGCTTTCTTTTCCCCACACCATTGCACACAACTTGGCGCACATTCTTTAGACTCAATGGTAATTAATCAGGAAGAATTTGGCCGATACCTAACCAACTGGATAAGTTGTCTTGAAAAACGCAACAACGCTTTCGGGTAGATTTATCCTAGGGGTTAGTTTATACCGCCTGATAACTGTCAGAGACATTTATCAGAACATTGAAAGACTGGCCCTTAGGGAGCTTAATTTTTTGTTTCAATAACACGTGGGTAGGCGAAATACTTGGGGCGTATTTAAAATTCACGTATAAGTAATGTAACAGAAAGAAATTGTCCTATTCTAGTTAAACCTGTGGCCCTCTATTAACTGTGGAATCACTATAGTAAACAGGTGAAAGAGTGAGTGTAGAGTGCCATAGTTCCTGTAATTTTTGTCATGTTTCCCTAGAAAAATATGTTTCTTCCTTCTGTAGTAGGTTATTTACCTACCATTAGCAAAGAATTGAAAGCAGGCCTCCTGATAGTTGTTTGTGCTATTAGTACTACGAAAGCGATGCCCCCTGGCACACTCTTGAATAGCCGTAGAAGCTTTTCTTCCTCTTGCACAGTCACTAACACCGGTACCAGCACAAGCATAGCACTTCAAAGCTGCACCTGTTTAAAAATCAAACAGGAAGTACTATTTTTGAACTCTGGGAATAAATAAATAGATTTAAAAATATCTAAGTAGTACAGCCAGTAATTTTTAATAATCACCTGAGTAACTGTATAACGGTATAGCAAACATTCAGCTACATATAGTTTTAAAGTTGTATGAAAAAATTTAAACACAGCTATACCACGTGTTGCAATTATTAAGTTATATATTAACAAACATATAAAACTTTTTTGAATCATACTTCAATAATAATTCCAACAATTGCGAATGGTATCATGGTGGGAAGAATGGTGTCAGTCTCTATGAAGGATAAGAAATCTACAATTTTAGTACCGAGCACAATGAAGGTGTTTATTTTCAAAGATATTTTGCGATCACTTGTGCTGTTTTTCAAAATAGTATGGTTTGAATTTCTTCAGATCCATTTGCATAAGAATAATTATTTTATTTAGAAGCCAAAAGGCTGTTAGGGTATCTTGAAATTCTTAACATTAAGACGTTTTACCCAAAATCGGTGATTATATAAGAGCTTTCAGATATTAACTTTCAATATATGCAAACATTGTAGGAAAGTGAGAATACTGCGAATGTAGCGGATTAACAAAACTTTTAAATCTTTTAAGATAAATAGGGTAATTAAAAAAATATTTCTGCAAGCTCTTGAACCCCATTTAGTGATTTCCAATGAGTTTGGAAGTTTCATAATATATTAGTGACTGTTTCGTTACTACTAGTAGTGATTTGATTGTTACTTACCTACGCTGATGGTAGCCGCAAAGAGAACCAAAGAGAACAATAATTTTAAATCCATCTTTCCAACTCGAATGGATGTTGATACTACAGAATGTTACCTATAAGTACGTAATATAAATACATAGCTTCTATATTGTCATGATCCATAAAAAGCAGAGATAGAATTTAATGATAATGATGATGATTAGTACGTTTTCGTTTCACAATTTTTACGGTGGAACATAGACCAATTTTTTCCGATGATAGACCGTTCCTGCAATTTAGAGATGTAAAGGAACACCCAGTTTTTTATATTCTATACAACATAAAGGATAATCAAAATAATGATAAAATTTAATTAATGTTATGTTTATTATGTAATTGTCACGTGGTCTTGCAATTTACTTCCCGGATTGACGTTGCAGCTCCGGGATCACGTAAAATTAGACCAACAACAAAGCATTACATAATTGTTCACAGTTTTGTAGATAGATGGTGTTCAAGGGGAGATACAACAGCTGTTAGTTTCCACGCAGGTCGCTATCGCGTGCATCGTGTTCCTGTCGGTCGTCATGGAGTAACGAGTAAACATTAAATGTTATTATAATTAAGAGAAAACATCTAGAGAAACCTATAAAATGTTGTAAACTGTGTACACTGATAATACCTTAAGAGGTATTATTGTGGTTGAATAGTTAAAACTTTTTAAAGATAAACGTTAGGATTTTTATGTTGACGCTTCAAGCGGGCGTCCGTCGATCTTTCAAAATGCAGATACGGTAGTAAAAATCCTTGAAATTATAACAAGATCATTAATATTGACGCGTGAATCGAATACCAATAAGGCGACTTTTTCATTAAATTTCCAAACAAATCTGGGAAAGAGGAACACCTGTGCAAGTTCGTATTTCACAGTGTTACGGATGGCTAATGAAAGCAACCTTCGTTCAGACTTGTCAGGGCATTACTGAATTTCTAAACTGCCTTGTCACTAGTGATAAGTGTTCAATATGATTCTTATACGAAATGATTGCATGCAGGAGATTGTAAGATCATCACCAATACCTAACAGTATCGTTTGCAGAGATCCAGAACGAGAACTATACTGATTACTTTTTTCGATAAACAGGCTACGGTCCATAAAAATTTGACCCCGAAGGACTAACAGTAAACAGCGTATTATGTCTTGATATAATGAAGAGAGTATTGCTGCAGATTTCTGGAGTGCAAGAAAACACCTGCCCATTCTGCATTGACTGTGAAGTCATTTTTCATAAAATACGACAATAATGAGATCAGTATCCCATCATATTCACTTTTAGAGCATTGAAATAAATGTATTTAGGTTATTAGAGGTTACTTTAACCTTCGAATGACCAGGTAGGGTCACTGACTGACCCCAGTGCTTATTTGTTGTTGCATTTTTCTGATCTTGTAGTTTAATTATTTTTTTAGTTGAGTTTTTCGACTATTCATAATTATGGTAAATGTATTTATTTTCAAAATAAACATACTTGATTGAAAACAAATAATGTCGGAACGATGAATAAATGCGATAGATGTAGTCGGTTTAATTTGCAAGAACTACGTCACCGTAGTTAAATCAAAGATATGTACCTCGCACAATGTAGAAAGTAACTAATTTCAGTAAAGCGTTGCATATATATTTGGTTTTTGTTTGCGATTGAACATAGTTGCATTCCTTATATCTCAAAAAGGCTGGGGCGGCTCAGTGGTAAGAGAGTCTGGTTTTGGATGTACTAGTCTGAACGCTTCCCGGTTCGAGTCACTGCAGGGGTAGGAAATTTTTCTAATTCCCTGGGTGGTCGGTACTGGGTCCCGGCCTCTATTTGCCATTAGGGTCCAAATTAATGGCACTCCTCGTATTAGAGGAATAACAAGACCCCAAACAAAAATATCCACACACCAGGCATGTCAAGGATGGTTACGCAACAACACGGTAACCCCCAGAGTCGGGCCCTGTTGTGCATAGCACAAACTAGCTTAGCTTTGTCTCACACCGCCTCGACACTGCGCAAACGGTACAAACGAAGATCACGATTATGATGATGGTGATATGTAAAAAATATATTACAATAGCAATGGACCGTTCTCTTGCATTGTAGTCAGCATTTACCTTCAATTACTATTATATGATGTTTCTACTTATAGTTCAAAACTTTATTTTTTGTAGTTATACTCGAAGTAAGTATTTAATAAAGGTTATTAACGTATGAGGTCACTTGGTTACCGTACCTGGGTGTTGTTGTTTTATATTTCAACAGGTCATACGTAGGTTAAATAAATTTCAATTATTATTCGTGTTACTTAAATTGTGTGTCTATCTATAGCAGCAGATGTAAAGACCTCCTTTTTTATACCTTATTTTAACAACTGTTTAGAGAATGTGAAGTGTTCAAAAAAGACAATGTTGTTCAACAGGGATGCAGCTTAAGTTATACCTTTTAAGCTCGTAACATATTTTAGAATTTAATTGGGATCACACAGTAATAACGCAGGAGAATGCAACTTTGATAAAAAAATTAGGAGCACACAGTTCATTATTTAATCAGACATGGTATTACTGACTAGACAGCTTTTTCATAATAATAAATTTTAAGCACAGCTAATAATTACGAACACACAGATACTAAAGTATTTAGATAACCGTCACTGAATACACGTCTCTAATAGTAAATTAGGAGAAGATAACTCTGACAAAATGTTATAAGTGCATGTTTCACTATTTAATTACATACATATGCTAGCATTACTGAGCACACATCCTTTACCATAATAATAAATTATAAGCACAGCTAAAAGTATATTAGGAATACACAATGCAATACTTACTTAGATAGTCTCAAGAGCATCACTGACATTATTAAATAATTAAATAGGAGAGCACCAAAAAAATTAGAAGCGTCCAATCAATACATGATTAGGTAAACACCCTATCATGCACACAGCTTCATGATAGGTAATAATAAATTATGAGCACTTCACTCTGACCAAAAATTAGCTTCATGCAACTCTGATAGTAAATACGGAGCATGAAGCTCAGTTTTTAGTAATATGCATAAAAAAATTATTGATCTCACACCTCTAAAAAGAAATTAGTAGTACACAACTCTAACAAGAAACTAAAAGCCACAGCTCAATGTTTAGCTAATGAGACACATCATAACGTCCCATCCTTCATACTGCTCTACCTCAGGTAACTTAGAGTAAAGAGTTGTTGAATTAAACTGAAAAATAAATTAATTATATACAATATGTATTATCCTACCGCTAACGCAAAATAAATTAATAATTGTTAAAGAGCTAAAACTACTCAAATAAATTTATTGAAACTGCTATTTACAAGGTTATTATACACAATGAATCCTTGTTTGGTCTTACTACATACGTCACAGGGTTTGGGATTCAAAAGGTCATTTAAAATGCCGGGGGTCGTACGAAGGTGTGTATTAAATGCATCGCATATTGTTCGCCAATCGCTAGTGTTTTTATCTGAAATTAAGATATAGACTCCCACCACGCCCATTTGTTTAGAAAATAACAGCTGGAAATATTTACGGTAACTAGATCTGTGTATTAGTGTTCTCACGACGGAATGTATGAAGCTATTGGTGGTTATTTTCAGGTAAGTTGGCTGTTATTTTGATCCTTCTCACTGCCAGTAATGTCTGGGCCCACTAAGATTTCTATGTTAATCTATTAGGTACGTATTTATTTAATAGTAAAATCTTCGGCCGGTTTTCAACATCAACTGAAATAAATCTATCAAACGCAGCCAATTCAAACACACTCGTTAAATAACCACTCGGGGTGATAATTATGGTACTTATTGGTTTCAGTAAATGTCATATTATGGGCGTCAACAGCTGCTTCCTGGAATGTCCAATAAATACACTATGGATAACAGACGCCAACCTGAATATTATCATTTATTATGCCATTTGCCATTTTACGCCTAAAAATGGCAAACGAAATCAAGGTTTTCTTGACCGAGTTCAGGAGGTTTCTGGTTCTTTTCTGTCTTCTTCCTTGTTGTTCACAGAATTCAAGTAGAAAGCTGGTTCCTGTTTCTGAAGGTCCGTTAAACTCAAATAGAAAGTTGCTCCTTCTTCCTGGTGGCACGTTAGCCTCAAGTGAACGAATTGGTTTTCGATTCAGCTTTCATACTTGATTACTTGAATTGGCCTATATCCGAACACTCTTCTGATTGGAACTACCGCACTTCCTAGGAGTAGCTCCCAATAACAATTCAACCGGCGGCGCTGTTTTGTGTATTCAAGATCAAGGTAAACAATTTATTTGATCTTCGTTGCTATTAAGTATATCAGCAGCATAAAGAACCATCCTATTTTGCTTTAACAAAAGACAGTTCTTACTAGGTAGCTTCGTCAACAGGAACCAATTTAGTGACCAGCTAGATTTTAGATGTTTTATACACAAAAAGTAAAATTTTCGTAAAAAAAACCCAACTACTCAACAAATTTAGATGGATGTATACGACAAAAAATGTAGAAGTTACACTTCATGGTATTGAAAGCGATTAACAGGTGCTCAATTTACGTCTTCTTCATTGCTCACATGTGAATGTTAAGCCTCTTGAACAATTATTGAAGTACATGCAGCTTCTATTTGAATTTTGTTTAAATTGTGATAAGTTTATTTTGGTCCTACTTTGCTAACAAGTGTATGTTATAAAGATAATTGTAAGTTCTATAGAATATGTGAAGAAAGAATAGATGTTGTGATTTACACGAAATATCCATGACATTATCCATCAAACACACATAATTTCACAAACCTTTTTTGCTCATTGTATGTGTTGTTTCATATTAGCATGATAATATAAACTTATGTGATCCAGAAAATAGGCGAAATGCGAAGGGTATAGTTCATTGTATTACTAACATTAATAAAGCTAAGGTGAAATATATTATTTTATTGTTTCGATAACTTGTTACAATTATACAAAAACAAGGAACAAACAAACCGCCCAGATTTAATATAAAGAAGAATAAAACATTGCAATTATTTACAACACTGTGTTATTTAGCAACATGCTATTCTCGCTAAGGGAATGGTGTCTATTGCATAGATCGGTTTTACATGATTTACATCTCTCTGAATGGATATACTTGGAGATGAACTCACATGGATCGCTCGATAGTGGAACCAGTACACAACCTCTTGCGAAAAGTTTAGGCTGATAGTCTAAATAAAAATAAATACAATTCAGTCATTCTGTTGTATAAACTGTAATATTTCTGCCATATTTTGGCGTTAGCTCCTACCATAAAACTTAATCAATAAACAGATAATACGAGGCTATTTCAAATAAAAGTAATTTTAGACAGGAACCAAATAAATGATAGTTTGCTGTTGTGTAGGTGAAAGATTAAGGTAATGATGAAGCAAGGTAATTTACATATAAAATAATAGCTTTCAGTTTATTGTGATAATTGCCCTGATGATGTATGACTTGCGTATATTAGAAACTGATATAAATTACTATGTACATCGTATACTATTTTACCTTCTGTAGCTTACTAATGAAGTAGCATATTCTGTTCGGTCATAACACTTGCCATCATAGCAATTGTGACAGTACACTCAGAGAAACTGTTTTAAATGAAGATATTATAACTATACATATAAATATAAACTACAATTTTTACGGAAACTTCCAAAATCCTTCCATTTGAAATCAATCAAAACAACAAAATCTTAAAACAATCTATATACAGGGTTGCTTGGTTGCTTGCTTTGAAAGAGCGAGATCTAGGACGCGATTTTCCAAGCATCTCTATGCACTTAGGCCACATTTGGCCCATTGTGCACCCTAACTAAGAATTTTGCCTATCTGGCGTAATTCCAACTCCAGTAGTGAATTTTAACGTGTCACTCATCGCAGTGGCACGGGACCTACGGCTTTACTTCTTATCCGACAGAAGGCGCATTTTCAGATTTTTCCCCGCTAGAAAAATCTCGCCGACCTCAGCCAGGTTCGAACCCGCGTCCCTCGGATCTAAAGGCAAATGCGCTAACCACTAGAC